>JACXGJ010000408.1:0-129772 GCA_016801105.1 Esox niger
AGAAAGGCCTAAATGACCCTTGTATGGGTTGTTCCAACATATGGTCAGTGGTCCTATCCCTCAAGCCTGTGACAGTTACATGGGCAACTCCTAGCAGGAGGAATAGACAGGACGTGTGTTCTATCTATACACCTGTGCTCAAGAGTTAATTTAGTACCTCTGTGTTCTGTTGAGTTTCTCAAGCCAACTTTCTCTCAAGTGTCTTTAGATGTTTTTTCTGCTTTCAATCTCTCCAGTCCCTTTTTCAACTTGTCCAGTTCAGCCATTTGTTCAGCTGACGCCCGAAAACACTTTCTCCTTCAAACATCTTTGAAGACCATCTGAGGAATTTATCATTCTTTTTTTTAATTTCTGATGACACAATCAAAGACCAACGTGTTTTTTGTAATTGATCAGGCATTCTTTGAATTTGTTCCCATATTTTCTGTATATCAAAAAAACTCCACGAATCTTCTTCTGGATCAATGGCATATTTGTGAATTATCTCTTGGCGACAGTCATCTGTCTTCAAGCTCTATTTGATGTCTTCAGCTATTTTCTCCATTACAACATGTAAGGCCTCATTTTTACCATGTTGTTTTTAACTTAAAGACGTCATTGTCTTTACTTCCCCTTACTTGTGCAAGATTTAAATTATTACTACACACGTGTCAACCTGCTATCCGCCTAGCAAGGACTTCGATATGAATAATGAAGTGTTCTCACTTATATAAGAGTGGCTTATGTTAGGTCTTTTAATACACATGACACAATCACTATTCGGTCCAGTAAGCACTTCCCATCACAACAGGGAAGATTTAATATCTTCTGTTGAGTCTCTGGACTAAGATGTCTTGCATGTCCTCACTGAGAGGAAGTAGGCTTGAGAAACTTAACACAACACAGATGTGCTAACTAACTCTGAGCAAAGGAGCATAGATAGGACGTGTTGCTTGATACTGATGGGCCACACACATCCGTCTATACGTCCTGCAAGGAGTTGCCCATGTGACTGTCACAGGCTTGATGGAAAGGACCATTGACCATAGGCTGGAACATACCATACAAGGATAAAACTTTCTTACTGGAGGGTATTGGACTGTGTAATGGTTGGTTATGACCATTGGCCGCCTCCCTTGTATTCTGGTATATAGATTGTGTTCTTTCTGTATTCACTGGAGAGAGAGAGAAAGGAAAGAACTATGGAAGGTTAACATCGATGTCTCATGCTGAATAAAGATGGCTCTCCCCTGACATCTGGTTACATTACTTTTGTTCATGAATATCACATGGAACGGAAGCTAACATCACCACAGGTTTCCATTGCCTAAAAAGCGACATTTCTAGGTCTTCTTTTGTCCCAGATGTGTTCATCTGGATACTCACGCTGATTTAACTGACTTGTTCTTTTAGAGTGGTTTGACTCACCATTCAATCCATCTGTCCGAGCCACGGCACCATCTGTCAATTTCCATCCATTGGATATCCATGAACAAAATGTATGCAGCCAGAAGTCAGGGGAGAGCCATCTTTATTCAGCATGAGATAAAGATGTTAAACTTCTATAGTTCTTTCCTTTTACTCTCCAATGAATACAGAATGAACACAATCTTTATATCAGGACACACGGGAGGCGGTCAATGGTCATAACCAGCCATTACACAGTCAAATACCCTCCAATGAGAAAGGTTTATCCTACAATAGACCATTGTATGGTATGTTCCAATCAATGGTCAATGGTCCTATCCATAGAGCCTGTGACAGTCACATGTGCAACTCCTAGCAGAAGGTATGGACATGATGTGTTGGGCCCATCAGTAACAGGCTAGACCTCCTACGTATTTTCCTTTGTTCAGAGTTAGTCAGCACATATGTGTTGTGTTAAGTTTCTCAAGCCAATTTCCTATCAGGCTTTCTTCTTTAGTAGATGAAGGAGCCAAATCTAATCTTCTATTGTTCAGTATAATTGTTCCACCCCTCTAGAGGCCTAGAGAAAATGTGCCAGGGGAAGGATAAATTACCTGGCCAGGGGAGAGCCAGGTGTGGTTAATTGGAGGCTACAGCTTCTTACGTTTGTTTTCATTTTCTTTGTTGTGTTATCACCAACCTTTTATTGTTCATTTTCATAAATGTTGGTACTAATTATTTTGCTGTTACTTCAAGACTATAATAAAACTGGAGAACTTGAGATCCCTCTAATTCCACCTCTGGACATTCTCTTTTGTTTTAGTACAGACAGACATGGGCAGTCAGTAAAGAATGTTACTCCCAGTCAAGCATCAGAGGGTCTCTACAGTAGAAGAGATGAAGAAGAAGGTTCTCTACAGAGGAAGAAAGAAACAGAATAGAAAGTAATTGTTTCATACCTACAACAAAATTCAATCAATCACATTTATTTTAAGCTTATAACATTAGCGGTTTTCACAAAGTGCTTTTCACTTTGAACAGCCAAAACAGCTTGGCTGACACCGGACCCAAATGCCTCCAGACTAAAGTCTGAAAAGGCTGCTTTGATGTTGCCGGCATGAGGCGTTGATATTGAAGGGGTGTGGCTGGATAACATAGTGATATTAGAAGATAACAGGACTCACAATACATCTCTTTGCTGTTTATGAAAAACTAATATAAGGATAGCAGACTATTTACAAAATGAACAAAGCTTCTTACTTGTGAAAGCAAGAGAAGAAATTGTTGCCATGCAAATTATCAAAATAAGAATTTCCGTGCTATACACCAGCAGTTAATCAAACAACATACAGTGGGTATAAAAAGTCTATACACCCCTGTTTAAATACCAGGGGTTTGTTGTGTAAAAGAATGAGACAAATATAAATCATGTCAGAATTCTTTCCACTTTTAATGTGACCTATAATGTGAACAATTCAATTTAAACAAATGAAATCTTTGAGGGGGAAAAAGAAATTAAAACTCACAATAACCTGATTGCATAAGTGTGCACATCCTTAAACTAATACTTTGTTGAATAACCTTTTGATTTTATTACATCAATCAGTCTTTTTGGTTAGGAGTCTATTAGCATAACACATCTTGACGTGGCAATATTTGCCCAATCTCTTTTGCAAAAGAGCTCAAAATCTTTTGGATTGCGAGGACTCATGTGCACAGCCCTCCTCAGATCACCCCACAGATGTTCAATTGGATTCAGGTCTGGGCTCTGGCCGGGCCATTCCAAAACGTTAATCTTCTGATGAAGCAATGCTTTTGTGGATTTGGATGTGTGCTTTAGGTCGTTGACGTGCTGAAAGGTGAACTTCCTCTTCATCTTCAACTTTCTAATGGATGCCTGAAGGTTTTGTGCCAAAATTGCCTGATATGTAGAACTGTTCATAATTCCTCCAACCTGACTAAGGCCCCGGTTCCAGCTGAAGAAAAACAGCCTCAAACCATGATGCTGCCACCACCATGCTTCACTGTGGGTATGGGGTTCTTTGAGTGATGTGCAGTGTTGTTTTTGTGCCCAACATACCTTTTGGAATTATGGCCAAAAAGTTCAACCTTGGTTTCATCAGACCATAACACATTTTCCCACATGCTTTTGGGAGACTTGATGATTGTTTTTGCAAATTACTGCTGGGCTTGGGTGTTTTTCTTTGTAAGAAAAGTCTTCTGTCTTGCCACCCTACCCTATAGCTTATTCATATGAAGAATATGCGAGACTGTTGTCACATCAGCCAGTGGTCACACAGCCAGTACTTGCCAGAAATACCTGCAACTCCTTGAATATTGCAGTAGGCCTCTTAGAAGCCTACCTGACCAGTTTCCTTCTTGCCTTTTCAACAATTTTGGTGGGACGTCCAGTTCCTGGTAATGTCTCTGTTGTGACATTTCTCTCCACTTGATGATCATGGCTTTTGCTCTGAGATGCAACTAAGAAACTGTCTGGAAAATCCTACTAGAACATCTGAACTTTTTGTGATTAATCAGATTCAATTTAAATGATGACAGGTGTGTAATTACTTCTATTTAACATGAGTTTGAATGTGATTGGTTAATTCTGAACACAGCCACATCCCCAGTTATAAGAGGGTGTGCACACTTATGCCACCTGGTTATTGTTAGGTTTTCATTGTTCACCCCTTGATGATTTCAGTTTGTTTTTCAATTGAATTGTTCACATTATAGGTCACATTAAAAGTGGAAAAGATTCGGACATGATTTATCTTTGTCTCATTCTTTTACATCACAAAAACCTGCCATATTATCAGGGGTGTGTAAACTTTTTATATCCACTGTATAGATGTGCAATGAAAGCAAATGCAGCACAGATGGATAATCTATATGTGCAATGAAAGAAAATAAGAGGGAAAAAACATTTACAAGTATTAACTATAGTGTGTTACATATGGCATAAATAGTTATGTGGGTACAAATGGCAATTCTGATTGTAAATATGCATTGTAAATATGAAAAGTAAATGTGCAGATGTCCACTTGGAATTCACATCACAATGGCTGGTCATGAGTGACAACAAGAGTGGAGAGTTCTTGGTTGCTTAGGCACACCAAAGGTTTTGTGCAAGAAATGTAATACACATCTTTGTTTTAACAGCCAAAGCAATTGCTCTTTCAAGTTTCACATGGAACGAGTTTGCATGCAAGTGGACTAGAAGCTGCTGATTACACTTTGAGTAATTATTCACACTATTGTGTGATCTTTATTGTCGTGTTACAGGTCAGTTATTGTGATAAGAAAATGTGTTTTGTCTCATGAAATACATTTTCAGGCAAATCATGAGTTTTCTTTGTGCCACAAGGTTACGAAAACAGTGTTGCCCTGAGAAAACAAAATATTTGGGGGAGGTGGGGGTGGCGGAATACATGATAAGTGATCCTAGATAACCCCAAAAAATAACTGGAATAATTTTCCCAATCTAAAACCTAAATGTTTGCCATAGAAGGTTAAGTCCACGGCTTTCTAAAATGAATACACTAACGCTTGCATGCAATGCAAATAAAAAGTGACTGGTCTTTAATTCTGGAAGAGCCGGTCCATCTGGTGAAATGAGGTGAGCACCAATCTGGATCAGATCAGGGCTAACCCTGTCCCTCATTGCTGTATACAGAGAATAAAAGCACTAATATTGCTGAGTGAAAGTGGCGGATTATCTTCCTGTTGTTATCTCCTTGTCTTTTCACTTCCTTTCCCCACAGGTCCCCTCATGCCCATCCATCCTCATCTTCCCACAACTCTCTCCTCCTCTCACCCCTTTCTCACTGGTGTACCAAAGTTTCGGCAGACCCCCAACAAGAAAAACATTTGATAGACGGTTGACTTGACAGACAGCAGACAAACAACTCATGCCCGTCAGTTCAGTTGACACACGTGTGTGACAGATAATGGACAGATGACGCACGCTTGTTCCCTGTCGTGACGCACGTCTCGTTTACCTGGTTTTTCCGGAGCTAACGTGTGCATGGGCCACCTAACACCAAGTGGACCTCCTCACTGCGCTGAGGCTGCAGGGGTCTCCGGGGCCCCAGTGAGATTAATGTGAAAGGTTCCTCATCTCAGTGTATTCCGTGGATGTAGCTTTGGTGTATAGTCCTTCAAGCTTCTCCGTTACAGTATAATATATGCCATGCAAATGTAAAAAACGGTGGTTTACTGTTACTGCATACATGTTTTTGTCCTTATAATAAAGATTACGTTCATGAGTAAATTCATGAGGATTTATTTACTTATTTTTGTCGTGTCTTCATCACACTCATACTTAGCTGTTACTTAGCAATATGATTTCATTGTTCTATGGAATAAGAAAATGTCTACCACGTTGGTTAGAGCAGTCTGTTCCTTACAGCAGTCTGTTCCTTAGAGCAGTCTGTTCCTTAGAGCCGTCGGTTTGCTAGTCATCCGGGAACTAGGTAAAATGTTTAGGTTGTTGTTGTTAAGGTTCATTGCAAGAGCTTACGGTTGTTCTCAATAAGGTAGATGAGAAAGCGCCAATTCTACTTTTTTCTTTTGGCATAGATTCGGGCCTGATTTAGGCCCGATATCCTGTAATGTTGAAATACAATAACAGCAGTTCCCATTCAAACCAACTCTCCCCTATAGCACACTCACTTTACTCAATTTCACTTTTGGTAAACCAGCTTTTCTGGCCGATGGAGGAGAGATTATCTTGTGTCTCAGTGAAGCCGATAGAGGAGAGAGATGGTCCAGCTTTCAATTTCACAACCGGAACATTTTATGATGCGCTTAGTGTTGTCAAACACTATCATTCCAGTATTACTGCAGCGATATTATGGACATTTTGTGATACAACAATGCAAGATGTTGACATAATGCCCCTTTAAGTACAGATGCAAAACATCTGGCAGTGTATTTCCATTTGATCTTTGATTGGCTGAGAAATAGTTGAAAGTGAAGTGATAATGCATTTATATTATAACTAAACATGTATACATCAGAAAACATTGTTTGACCATTGACATTTGTGCTTTTCTGGTTGAAAGCATAGTAATGACATTCAATACTTCTGGCAGTGTTTTTGAGAGAACAAATAAAGGTTCAGTTCTTATTGATTCTTATTGACATACCTAAATATGAATTTCTATGTTGAAATGACCTGGTGTGCCCAGTGGGGTGTTAGAGACATAATGAATATTTTTTGTTTGGAGCAGTCATGACTGTTTTTAATGAATGAAAACATGTCTACGTTCTGGAAGGCTGTCTAATCCTCTGTAATCCCAGCACGATGAAACCAGATAGTGGGGAAATATTGGCAAAAGCGAGAGATTAGTGACCATTGAGTCTGGGATTCCATGTGAGCTCAGCACAAGCACACAGAGATACGCATTTATGCCTACGTAAATGCTCACATGCACCCAGATATACCAGGGAAGTTTGCGGAACATTTTAGAAACTCGTTGTTGCTCGCAAATCATTTATTGACGAATACCACCTAAGATGCATGAATGTCAGCTTGAAAAAAATCACAAAATGGCAAATTCACCAGACCAAAATAATATAGTTTTATAACTGGATCAAAATACCCGCGACAACTGTAAAAACACTCACAGCTGAAGCCCCGAAAGCGCATGCCTAATGACACCAATGAGTTGTACATTCCTAAGCACACACACACGTGCACACTAACAACAAAGCATACATACATATATTCATAAAGCAGGACACACTCACATGCAAACAAGCCCTGGTTTACATTATGTGCATATGTATGTATGTATTGTAGGTATGTATGTATGCATGTACGTATGTAGGTGTGCACATGGGTGTGTTTGTGAATGCAAATCACAGTAGCGTTGTTCATGTTGCTGTTGTACTATAACCAGACATATACCCCCATAGACCAACACAAACAATAACAGAAGCATTCACACATAGAAACACAATGACTTATATAAATGGAAACGACATGGTTGATTACCTTTCATAAAGTATTACTTTTACTAGTTTGACCTCACCTTAAACTCAACCAAACTTGAACCTCAATAACCTAACATTAATTCCTACTTAACTTAACATAGTCCTAATGCTGTAACACGAGTTCTAGCTGTAACACGAGTTCTAGCCCTAACCCCAATTGCAATTTTTACCCTTACCAGTCACATAAAAAAAATGCCCATATCGAAATGGACAAAGAAACAATTACCCATTAGTCACCTTTTACTAATTAAAACAAAGTTTGGGGACATTTCTGTACACAATATCACGCCAGAAACACACACACACACCCACACACACAAACAAACATTCCGTACATATACACATGCAAACATGCCCTGGCAGGACATAGAACAGAGAGACGATTTGGTTCATTCATGTTCTTGTCATATAAAACACAGAAGATTACCAGGCAGATGCCCTGGTTAACCAGTCAGTGATGTGAGTGACCAAGTTTGAGTGCTCTTCCATGATGTTGGATTGGCACAGTAAACCCATACTTGCTTTGCAGTTGCATGCTCATAGGATTATTTGCCCCAAAGCACATTACTTTCAGCCCAATCCACCATGTTCTCAACATTATATTTTCTCTATTTTCACTGAAAACTACCTCTATCCCAGATTCAACTCTCCCGTGTACTCTCGTTCCCTCTGGATGTATCCCAAATATCCTTTCATCACTCTCCACTCTGACGTCAAGAGTTAGACCAGAGTGTTATCTAAAAAGAGATTTTCACCCTCTCAGAAATGTTTTATCCAAGTCCCATCAGACTTTTTTCAACAGTCTTCTGTGAAAACATGTTGTACAGATTAGAACATTTCTATTTGGAGCATCTCCTCCTAATCTTCCGGCTGTCTGTACATTGCTAAAAATGATAGATTCACCAAGGGTGGAAAATACAAGAAAGTCAACTGGTGTCACCTCTTCCCCAGCCAGGTAGAGAAATGTTGCCTTTGAATTCCTTTTGGACAGATTTCCTAAATAAGATTCAGCCTGTATTTTCTTAATACAGCAGGAGGTGCAGATTCTGTGACTACAAGATAAATTGGATCTGGTGAATTGTGAAAGCTGTACTCTTCACTAGTAACATGAGCATATTACCATCTAGTAGGCTTGAGGCTACCTAGGGTGTTTTATATGTGTATGGTGGATGGGTGTTTAAGCCGCTAACTCCGGCTTTAAAGGTTGTGTGTTCAATCCCAGTGCCAAGCACTCCTTTTTAGTTTTTTTGGTCAAAATGTTACCTTTAACCACTCAGAATGAATCACAAAACATTATTACAACAAAAATAAAACTCAATCCCTTAAAATGAAAAGCTAAGATATAGTGTAATTAAAGTGAAGCCATAGTGTGATGACTGACTGCTGAAATGATGGCAGCTAAGATACTGATGGCTTAGTTAAAGTTTATACAGCTGACAATAACACTATGAAGACCAAGCATTTGTGGCCCTATTTCAAGTCAATGACTCAATGAGTCAAATAAATCAACGAATGCACTGTAAACTATTAGAAGACTAATCACTTGGTTATGTTCATCAAGATCTTAGGTAACATACATGAAAAATGAGAATACAAATACCCTAACCACGCAGACCCGCAGTCCTACACAGTCAGCACGACAGAGGAAAATTATAAATAAAACATCTGTGGTATAAGTGCCAAGCATGCTTGAAAAGTAGTGAAAGTCTGCATAATAAAAACAAACTGAAATGTTCGAAGAAAATACATTTGAAGAAAAAAACATTGTTTCAGAGAAATGTTTCGCAAAACAGTTTCTCAAATAGTGGTGGAATAAAGACAATGTACCGTTTTTGCTGTCAGATAATAAAAAGTAGTGGGGTATTCGATGTTCTATCTCCAACATCTAACGCAAAAGAATATGCCACAACACAAAACGTCATTTACACAGTACTTCCAATGGCAATGTCATTTCCTTTGTTTTTACCTCATAACCAGTGATCAAAAGTTAAAAAAATATTTTACACTTTGTATTTAAAATGATATGAATGAGAGAGAAATAAAAAGCAAGCTGTAGATGAAAACAAAAATCTACTCACCATTACGATTATCATTTAAAAACCAAGTCCACTCTTCTGCCCTTCTATATGAAATGGGCAATGGCATGTTCATCCAAAATAAGTTATTTTTCAATTTAGATCAAAGCTAGGGCTGACAGCCAGGCTTTCGCCCTCATTACATACACTCACTTCAAAAAGCTAGCCAGCTAGCTAGGCTGAAGTATGAGAAAACAAGATGAGGATTGCTATTGGCTCTGAATTAGTGATGTATAATTAGGCCCTCTAGAGGGCCTTGAGGCATCATAAAATTGTCCCTCTGTCAGGGTTTGTGGAATGATGAGCGGAACAGCGGTGTGACAAAGCAATATTTATTACAATGCTCACAGGTAAGGGGTGTACTTAACCTACAGTTGAGGTCCTAAGTAGCTCATACACAAGTCAATTACACACGAAAGACCAGGGGAGCAGAGGGAAAATATATACAGTAGGGAAATATCACAAATGAGATCCAGGTGTGTGTGCTAATGAAAACAATTGTTGGGTCAGGAAATGAAAAGATGGGCGGTGGTGCCAAAGCCTGCCCACTGCCGGGGGAGAAGAGGCGGCAGATGGCACTGGTGTCCCACCCACCTATTCCAAGACAATTTCTGATTGGTTGATTCTACTGTCTTTCCAAAATTCTAATTGAAGTTAGTGTGTTGGCTGGTGCCTTCTATTCAAAGCCTAGGGACTTAGCCAATGAGTGTTGAGCCCAGCTAGATTATTTCTACCAAGAGACTACCAAAATAAAATTCAAATTGGATATTTTTTTTCTCTTGGATATAATCCCTTCTTTTTCCAACACAAACTGAAGAAATTCAATAGGAAAATCATTAGAATAAGACAAAAAAATGTAATCAATGAAAACAAAATATCAAGTTATAATCAATAAAAAATTATACAGATTTGTGTCTATCCTTAGGCCCTCTCTGAAGGTGTAGAGGGCTCTGAAAGTTCCCCACTGATCAGTGTGTATGATGATTGTTGGTTGTGATTGTCCAACCAATTGCTTCTCTCTCTCCTGGTCCTAATCCTCATTTCTGGGCTGCTCCCAGGAGCTTCCAATGTCATGTTAAGCATACATCACAGAAAAACATTATGAACCCAAAAGCCCCACTGCACGCTATGGCTGGGTGTATAACATCAGCTGGAGTAGTAAAACCACTGATGATATACAACATGCGTACATGCAGAGGTTACTGAGGTTTCGAATGCAACTCGCTAATGCTGCTATATTAGGTGACGTTTTTCAAATTGTAGGTAAGAGGTGTTTCTCTTTGCATCTTTTACTGCCATCTTAGACCTCCTGAAATCTCATAAATGAATGAATGAATACAATTATGCCCCCTGTCCAAGACAGTTGGCCTGTGATAGATTCAGAGATGACTTATCAATTGAAACATCCCTGTTCGCATATTATTTGCTGTTGTGGACTAATGATAGACACGGCAGCACAATAACACTGGTTTCAAAGGACATGGAAATAAGTCACTCTGTGAGTCGCCTGGGATTACAATCCGCATTTTAATTAATCAATCTATTTTTGAAGAGAGAAAGCTTCAATACGAATGCTGTTATGTGTGTCATGCGGCAGGCTTTTTCATTCTTTTTGTCCATTAGCTCAATTGAAAAGGCAAAAGAGATGCCAACTAGGATCTCTGTGATAAACTTTCAGATAACCCTCCTTGTTGCTTGTTCTTTAATCCAGACTTCAGGCCCCTTTTAATACAGTGTCTCTCTAATAGGATTGCTAACCGTGACCCTCAGGACAATAAAGCCATCTGTCACACATGAGGGACAGGAGGGATGGGTCTCGTTGGATGGGTGGGGCAGCGCAGGAATGGGATGGATGGATGAGAGGTTGTTTGGCCTGATGGGATGGGTGAAGCATTAAGGGAGGGGATGCCTGGAAAGTGCTTTGATCCCCAGCGCAGTTCGCCACGCGGAGACGATAGAGGAACGCCAGTTTGGACGGTGCAGAACCAGCTTTAAACCTGGAGCCAGACAGGAGATCTACCATAGTCCATCTCATCCATTCCCCACCCCATTCTTCTTTTCTGTCCTCGTTCCTGTCTTTCTTGTGCCCCCCCTTTCCACGCTCCTCTGTCCTGGATTATGTCCGTGAGTCTATGGGTTTCTGCTTACACGGCGTGGACTGGAACAGACTAAGGATTCAGAATGGCTGTAGCTCTGGATGCAGTGTGGGTGAGGGTGAAGGGGGTGTGTAAGCAGAACGGACTCCTCATCCTGTCCGTGTTGGCTGTGGTCATAGGATGCCTGATCGGCTTCTTTTTACGAACAAAACGTCTCACAGAACAGGTCAGTAAGCAACCAGTAATGTCAGTAATCAACCAGTAATGTCATTCCATGGTCCAACATGTGTAGATATGTCTATGAATAGTGTTTTATGAAAGCACTTTGTGCCAACTGCTGATGTAAAAGCTTTATAAAATACATTTGATTGATTGATTGATTATGAACCCTTTTCTATACTCATATAAACCTGATGAAGTCCTGCTATGAGCACTCCAGACACGTGATCTAAATCACTGAGCCAAAAACTGAAAGTAATATTTGTGGTCCCACTTAAATTTACCTTGTGAATTTGAAAGGTCTACACAACATTTAAAAGTTTTGGGTCACTTGGAAATGTCCTTTCATGTGTTTCCATGGAAACACATGAAATCAGATTGAATAGGAAATATATCAAAATAAATAGGAAATATAGTAATTGACAAGGTTAGAAATAATGATTTTTAATTGAAATAATAATTGCGTCCTTGTGTCCTCCAAACTTTGCTTACATCAAAGAATCCTCCATTTGCAACAATTACAGCTTTGCCGACCTTTTGGCATTCTAGTTGTCAATTTGTTGAGGTAATCTGATGAGATTTCACCCCATGCTTCCTAAAACACCTCCCACAAGTTTGATTGGCTTGATTGGCACTTCATACGTATCATACATTCAATCTTTCTCTGTCCAGTGTCTGTTCTTTTGACTAACTTAAAATTTAATTTTTATTGGCCAATCTGAAATTTATAAAATGTGCATCAAGTGGCAGCTTCCTCATGGGCAGCTCAAGTTATAATCGTCACTCAGACAACAATGTTTAAAATGGAGAGCGGGGCTGGCAAACCATGGCGTAATTGACATGTACAGCGTTATTGAAATATCTACTCTGACCTTTGACAAGCTAACTAGGTCACTGATTGAAACCACCGACTCCCTAATAATAATCTTCATTTCTTCCAGGTTATTTGAGAATTGCTTTTCTAATGAGAATATATATTGCAGTTGAAAGCTGGTCCAATATTTCTTGAGATTTTGTAAAATGTTGTTAACCTGTACTGTGGTGTTCCTACTGTACAGCAGAAAGGGCATCAAATGGCTTCAAAGTGCCGTAAAGTTATAAAACAACAATTTGAGATTATATATAATATCCTCTTATATGGTGATTAATCACAATTTTAGAATATGTTATATTTAGTCCTGAGTAAAAAAAAAATCTGTTTAGAAAGCAATGCATTATGTTACATATTGTGTTTTATTCTTAACAATGGATAGTGCTTGGCAGGAGCTGTCTTTTTAAGTTAGTCCATTAGACCCTCTTTACAGAGCGCTGCTGGGTGTGCAATATTTCATCCAACCATGAATCACACCAAAACCTTTCAGTGTATTGTCCTGTTACCGTTGTCTAGTGTACAACATGGTTAGGAAGGGGCTCAGGTCTGTGCCTGTACACAGAACCTCTTCTGATGGATGGTTGGGCACATTACAACCAATGCATAAAATAGGCAAGTACGCAAAAGCAAGGTGACCAGATATGTTTATCTACAAACATTCCTCAAGGGTGATCTGTAGTATGAGTGCAACATGGAAAGTGTAGGTGCCACCAGACTAGTCGCTTGGAGAGAGATGGGAATGGGGAACGCAATCTGAGATATTCTCAATTTCCGACTATTTGGAACAGTGTACTAACTAGGACTAATATGCTGTTAGGAAGCAATAATGAATTCTAACTCTCCGTTGCTGTAAATAAATAAATAATATATACTGGCGGACTGTTCACAAAATAAAGGCAAGGTTTTTTACCGCACTCCCACATTAGGTCAGACACAAACTTTGGGTGGTTCTGAGACTCCAAAAATAGAAATGTGTTGACTACAACTAAAAAAACAGTGTTTGTTCCAATACAATTACAATCACAAAGCCTGGTCGCGGCACTCGAACAGTGTGGGTCTATCAGAGGACGGTTCAAATTTGCTCAGCACAGACAGATTTGTCTTACCTTGCTGCAGTCTAGCAAGTCCATTCATCTAAATGCTTCCTTGGATGATGAAAAGGGGTATGCAATTATGTGAAATCTATCCCCTTCCCATTTTGCAACTCGTCTGGATGTTCTAGATGGTGCATCAGTTGTGTTTCTAGTGTACCCAGGATGGCACGCAAAACATAGAGCTGCAGTTATGCCCTTTCAACAACACAGCTGGTCCAGAAAGAACATGAAAATTCCTTGTCGATGTGAATGCAAAGCTGCTGTTGTGTTGTCAGCAAACTACATGATGAAGTTGGTGTTGTGCAGATGTACCCTGATGTACAGTGTGTAAAGCAGAGGGCTAATGCTAAGAGTGGGCGATGTGGCTGCCAGTCCTCATAGCCGAAGTTTTGCCCGTCAGAATATAAAATTGAACAACGTGGTGACAGAAACAGTGCTCCGTGCTCGGTGACAAGAGGTATAGTCAATTAACGGCATTCTCATGTTCAGTCGGTGCTCCTTATCTCCAGGTGTGTGAAAAGAAATGGAAGTGGTATTCTCCCTCGATTGTTTGCGGTGGTAAACTCATACAACTGGGTCCAGTGATTCTGAGAATCAATCTTTAGTGTGACATGACAAGCCTCTTGAAACGCTTTATGATGACAAGTGGTGAGTTCAACAGAGCGGTGTTGTTTAAAACCTTTTGCCTTCATTTACTTGTAAACTTGGAAAATGGTCTCCTTTGACGGAGGAATACAGTGGAAAGTTGACAATGTCCGTGAACACACCTGTCAGCTGGTTGACCCAAACCAAACCCCTCTGAGGATACAAACGTGGATGCCTTCTTGGCTTTGTGAGTATCCATCGAGAGTGTCCTTCATATTAGCCTCAGAGAATGAGAGAGCACCTGATCTTCCAGAGCAGCTAGAATATTTTTGGTTGACTCATTATCTTTCGCCTCAAAGCAGTAGATCATGAATGAAACGTGTTGAGCTGGCCTGGTAGGAAGGCTTCGGATGGCAACATGGAGGTTGATTTGCTCTTGTGATCCGTGATAGCGTGTGATTCTTGTTACATGCTTCACTTGACTGAGTTATCAAACATGGACTTTGATTGAGCCAGCTTGTACCTAAAACAGTACCTGCTTGCCTTGTAAGTGTTGCGTGTCATTGAATTATTGGGGCATATCATTCTGATTTCACTGAATGCAGTAAAGGCAGGTTTGAATAATGTATCCGCTCATCCAAGGCCTTCTGGTTATTGTACGTTTGAAAAGTATAAAGGTTTCTTAAAGACCATGCATTTAATGCAGCTTGATATAATGATTTAGTTATACTTTAAAATAGGAGGCTATCCCATAGGAAATTGTTTATTATTGTTTACCTCTCTGGTTAAAGTTCTACAGTGTCTGTGAGCAGTGTGCTTTGTAAATGTGGCAGCATCATTGTTCATTACCTGAAAGCCCTGGTTTTCCTGGTGCGTATGAGCCATTGTAAGTGACAAAGACACAGTGAACAGAGCGACAAGTCAAAGGTTTAGGACTATCCAAATATAATACAGATTTCCTTTGGATGGATTCATAGCTCTCAACATGAAAAACACCAAATCCTTTCCGAAATCCACTTGCTTAGTCACAGAGGGACATAAACACTTAAAGGGAACATGAGTGTAGATCTGTTTCTGTCGCATTTAAAAATCAATATTAACACACAGCGTACATACTGTAACTCAGAGATCCCATAGTGACATCTGCAGTCCTAATGACAGTTTCCCCATGGAAAAGGTTCATGTCCTTTATCCATGCGAGCCAGGGGATTTCTGTCTCCCATCAGTGACTGTCCCCCTCATCCCCTCTCACTAAATCTCCATCCTATTCTGGACAGAGGGCCTAGACTGAGCTGGATGCTAGGACTTCACTGACAATAGAGGATTATCATCCAATCAAACAAATGCTTCTCTTCCTCTGTAACTACATTAACTAAAAGTGAATGTCTAAAGAAATTGAGATTGCCGGAGTCCTTATAATTAGAGTGGGCTTTAGTCATTTGTTGTGTCCAGGAGCTGTTATTCTCTGCAATGCTTCTGAAGATGGCAAGCTGAATTTTACATTAGAGTCATTTAGTAGACATTCCAATCCAAAGGGTATAATTTTTGTGTGTTAAATATACTAGTAAGTTTTACCTAATTTGTTAGGAGTCAACATTGTCGAATCAAACATGAATTTGTATAAATAGCACTTAATATTGTATCATACAGTGCATTTTGAAAGATTTCTGGCCACTTCACTTCCTCCACATTTTGTTGTGTTATAGATTCTATTTATAATTCATATTTCTTTTGCCATCAATCTACACCCAATAACCCACCACAAAAAATATTTTTTATATGCCAAATTATTGAAAACAAAAACCAAGAAATGTATGGCATGGTTTCTGTTAAGTCGATCACATAAAAAATTTGGAAAAAGTGAAGTGGTCTGAATACTTTCCGAAGCCAATGTACCTCCAGTCTTTTGAAATAAGATTGAGAATCAGATTGAGAATACCAGCACCATTTGGAAGTATTTTCTCCATTTTGGGAACCAGTGTGATATGCATCTGTTACAGGATTTGTGCAGTTTCACTCACAGTGTGTCATAAACCCTTCAATGTCGATGCAGATGTTTTCAAATCACACAGGTCAGTTGCTCTACTCTGCATGTGAAGATCACCCTTCATCCAGTAAGTCAAATTCCCAGTCCCCCTCACCACATCCTCAGGACCAAGGTCTAGAAAGCCAGAGTCTTGTGTTATGCACTAATCATTGCCTGTGTCTCCCAAGGCAACGGAAATAAACATAACAGCCACAAGATACCTCACTGTGTTGCTCGCGTAATAGGGACTGTACATTTCCCTTTGGATGAAGAATGAGAGTCCACATTCTTCGTCCAAATTATTTTTGTCTAAGACACTCCGAGCACTCAGTGACACGCGATGTTAAGAGTTCTTTCTTAAATGCCTGTGGCATGGCAAATTGTACAAGGACATTATAGACAAGCGATAGCAGTCCAGTATACAGAAGTGAATCTACAGATTTAGCTAGCAGCCAACCAGCAGCAGGTCTCATTCCCTCATTGGATTTGTGTGACTCCTCCAGGGCACTGTGGGGGGATTTTTCTATAAAATGCATGTATTACCTTATGCTTATGAAAATATTAATGTGCAATGTATAATCACATAGTTTTATTAAAAACATATAGATGTGGAATCCACACACAGAAAATGACTTCTGGGATAGGACAAATTACACATACAGACGATTTCCATGTTCATCATAATGTATGTACTTTATGTTAAGAGATTGTCTTGAGCAAGCAACCACGTGCCCAGAGAGGGGCGTTTCAAAGGTTTACTGCCTTTGTATCCACTGTTTGGGGTGTCCTGAGTGTGGCCCATGAGCTGATCATAAAGCATACTCTGTGATAAGAGATGACCTGAGTGTGGCCCATGAGCTGATCATAAAGCATACTCTGTGATAAGAGATGACCTGAGTGTGGCCCATGAGCTGGTCATAAAGTGTACTCTGTGATAAGAGATGACCCATGAGCTTAACGTAACACTTACTTTGTGGACAATGATGGACATGACCCAAGTATGAACCATGAGGATGTTGTGAATTACTGTTGCAAATTATGATTATTAACGGAGATAGAAGGTAAGAGGCGCACCCCACCCAGGGGGGATGCCAACCAGATGAAGTCAGATGGCGTAATGTGGGAAAGTTCTGTATAAAAGCCATGGTCTGTTAGGGGTGTATCTGCAGAAGGACCTGGCTTTAATGTCTGTCATTATTGTATGATTTTTATTAAAGTCTATTGGATTCACAAAGTCCTGAGTTGAAGTGCATTTGTTTTTAGTAAAGAGTGGTTGATTTTCCACAACAACTGTTGGACTATGTAGTTTAAGTGCAGTAGCTGTGATCCACTAGGACAGGATCCTCCCATTGGGTGTGAGAATCACATTAGGCCTGAAGGGCAGGAAGAGCACAGCTCACCCTGGTTGACTGAAGTCCTCTACAAGTGTTAAGCACAGAGCCAATAATATGGTTATCAGGAGTTCACTAGTGAAACCCTATAGTATAAGCTAATCAATTATTTTTCCTCCATACATTTTGGGGAAAGATCTTCTTGATGCTTACATAGACTATTGTGGCACAGTAAGGCCAAATAGAGTATATTCCCAACACCGTTATGGAGTGCAAGTTCAGAGGTCAGCCTATGAAATTGTATCTAGATAAAATGTTGATATGCTGCTGGAAGTACTAGGAATGTTCACCTATTTTTTTTAACAACTCAGAAAATGGCTACCTAAAGCCAGTGTAGTAAATTGACTGCTCACTTCCTTTATGCTGTGTTAAAAATAAATCATGAAAAAGCAATAGTTCTGTGTGTGTTTGTGTGTGTGTGTGGGGGGTGGGGGGGGGGGGCATTTTGTAGCTGTAACCAATGTTTATTAATACAACTATGAGATGATTAGAGTGTTGGGGTTAGGGTATTTGGCCAAGACAAACAGTGAGAATAAGGAAATGTGAACCTGTCCCAAATCGGATATTTGGGCTAAAGATATACACTACCAGTTAAACGTTTGAATGAACCTACTTATTCAAGGTTATTTCTTTTTATCTACTAATTTCCACATTGTAGGATAATAGTGAAGACATCCAAACTATGAAATAACACATGTAATCATGTAGTAACTACAACATGTGTTAAAGAGATCAGAATACATTCCTTTAAAGTAGTCACCCTTTGCCTTGTTGACAGCGTTGCAATCTTCTCATGTTTTCATATTTGGCATATATGGACGATGGTCATCAAAACCAGGCCAGTATGTCAAGACATATGGCTGCTACTCACCAATGAACATAGGCATTGGCGTGGTTTGCAAATATGCACAAAACTGCTGCATGCATAATAGTATCATATTTCTACATGCTACATATTTGACAACAGTGAGACAACAAAACGGGCGAGTTTGGTGTCCAGTAGGTAGCCGAGGGGGCAAGATGGTATATCCCAGTGGAGTCTCAAAAACCATCAAGCACTATGATGAAACAGCCTCTCATCAGCACCGCTACAGAAAATGGAAACCCATAGTAACCTCAATCCAACTGAGAGTTTGGGATGAGCTGGACCGCAGAGTGAAGGAAAAGCAGCCAACAGGTTCTCAGCATATGTAGGAACTCCTTCAAGACTGTTGGTGAAGCACTTGCTCATGAAGCCGGTAAATAGAAGGCCATGAGTGGGCAAAGCAGTAATCAATTCAAAAGGTGGCTGTATTGAAGAATAAAAAATATGAATGTATTTTGATTTGTTTAATACTATGTCTGGGTTATTCCATGTTTACATATGGGTTATTTGTTTAGATTTCTTCACTATTATTCTAGAAGGAGGAAAACAGTAAAGATGAACAAATACCCTTGAATTATTAGGTGTGTCTAAATGTTTGGCTGGTACTGTAAATTTGGCGTCTCAGTGATTTCTTGACTGGCAACTATCTTGGTTTCATTATTTTCACAGGTCGGGGGAGATAAAGCTATTGATCTTAGCCTATAGTGTTACTGTAAAACTCATTAATGTATCTTGTCATTTGGTGCAAATATACTGACAAACAATTTTCATCCATACCTCTGGTGAGGGACTATTGTGGTATGTTAGGGCCTAATAGAAATAATTAGTCTTAGGCCATTATGGAGGGCAAGTTCCCCCAAGCTAAGACTATCAAATTTTAAGCAGATAACCTGTTGCTGTGCTGCTTGAAGTACTAGGGATGTGTTCTTTCTGTTTCTAACAGCTGAGGAAAGGGCTACCTAAAGCCAATAAATCGAATGTAGCGTTAATTTCATTTGTAATATGGTGGTATAACATTACATTGATAAGCACTAGTTCAGTGTGTGTGTGTGGGTGTGTGACTGAAGTTCTCCTAAAGTCGTGTTCGTCTTCTCTTCAATCTGGTTGATATGTATGTTGAGTCCTTGACCAGCAAATACTGAAACCTTCATTTAACTTTCAAAGTGGTTCTGCCACATTCATACCCATGTATAATATAGGACACATATGTTCCACTTGCATGTGTGGGGGGGGTGTTTTTTGCACATATCTGCACACAACTACTACAGAGGTAATGATATAATAATTAGTCTTGGTACATACAGTTGTGCTCATAAGGCTGCATACCCTGGCTGAAACGGTGAAATTTTGGCATTGATTTGGAAAATCTGAGCGAACATACAAACAAAAAAATATTTAAAGATAGTGATCATATGAAGTAATTTATAATCACATAGTTGTTTCGCTCCCTTTGAAATAATAATGATAAAAGAAATCACCCAAATGGCACCGATAATAAGTTTACATACCCTTGAATGTTTGGCCTTGTTACAGACACACTTGTGGCTTTTTAGTTGTAATTACTGTCTGTGTATTAATAGTCAATGAGTATGTGCACTGAGAAGGCTAGATACTGAGCCATGGGTTAGAGAAAATAACTGTAAAAAGACTTGCGGAACAAGATAATGGAACTTTATGAAAGTTGAAAAGACGCAATCATATCCAAAGCCTTGTAAATTTCAGTCCTGTTCAATCACTTAATTAAGAACAGGAATATTCAGGGATCACTTCATTCCAAGCCAAGGTAGACCAAGATATATTTAAACCAAAATGTTGTTTTATGGCCACAACCATAAGCGCCTATAGTGAAGAGAACACTTCACTGCGAAGAATGGTGGTGGCTCGTTGATGTTTTGGGGGGGTGTGAGCTCTAAAGGCACGGGGAATCTTGTGAAAATTAATGGCAGCACGTTATCAGAAAATACTGGCAGCCAATTTGCATTCTTCTGCACGAAAGCTGTGCATGGGACGCTCTTGGACCTTCCAGCACGACCATTACCTTAATCACAAAGTCAGGCTAACCCTCCAGTGGATACAGCAGAAAAAGGTGAGGGTTTTGGAGTGGCCATGACAGTCTCTTGACATTAATATCATCGAGCCACTCTGGGGAGATCTCAAACGTGCAGTTCATGCAATATGACCATGACCTGGAGGCCCTTTGCCAAGTTAAATGGGCAACTATACCACCTGCAAGAATTTGCGGCCTCATAGACAACAGTTACAAAAGACTGCACTCTGTCATTGAGGCTTAACGGGTCAATACACAGTATTAAGAATTAAAGGTATGCAGACTTTTGAACAGGGGTCAGTTCATTTGTTTCTTTGTTGCCGTGTTTTGTTTTATGATTGTGCCATTCTGTTATAACATACGGTTTAATATAAATCCCATAAGATCCAATAAAAGACATATGTTTTGCCTGCTCACTCATGGTTTCTTTACAAATGGTACATATATTACCAATTCACCAAGGGAATGCAAACCTTTGAGCAAAAGTGACTGCAAACCATTTTTATGATTCACACAGTGGCCCTATTGAGGTCATCTACATTTGCAAGCTCACCACATTCACCCCGTTTGAGTTAATGCCTTGATAATAGGTAGATAAGTCCATCTCCTCACAAGGAACAAATTAACAATTGGGACTCATTAACTTTGCCTTAATGCCTTTTGGGCCATTTTGAATTTGTGGAAAACATTTAATACGCAACGCTTTTTAATATTTGACGACTGTCACGGTTCGGGTGTAGTGGAGTGGATGAACCAGGTGCAGGCAAAGGGTGGCGGTCGATGATATCCTTTTATTTAAAAGAAACACCGAGCACTTTAAATAAAAAACTGATGCAAAGCAAAAAGGCAAACAAGCAAACCGGAATGGAATGGAACTCACCACTGCCATCAAGACACACTGTAACATGAAACAATGACCGACAAATAAGGGGAGCAGTGGAGAAACATTTAAAAACATACTGATTACTTAATTGGGACCTGAGGTGAGTGACAATTGGAGACCAGACAAATGAAGGAGACCAGGATCAAGAACATTGGGTAAACCAGGAAAAGCGGGAGATGATGGAGCTGTCCGTCACCTCACCATCACAACAACATATCAAATGTTAAAATTGAGACGTTTTATTGTTTCTTGAAAAAGATATGCCCGCTTTGAATTAGATGCCTGCATTTCCAAAATGTTGGGACAGAGGCAACAATAGATTGGAAAAAACAAAACCAGGTGGAACATCTTACAACTCAATTTGGTCAATTGGCAACAGGTCAGTAATATGATTGGGTATTTAAAGATCATTCCAGGGGACAAGTCTCACTCCTATAGTCTCACAATGAGATAGGGTTCAAGTCAGGCTGCAGGCTGTTAGCCAGCCTGTTAGCATAGTGGAGTCTGTCGATAGCATCACCAGAGCAGTCGGCATAGTTTTGCCTATTGAGACTGTGACTAGTCCATGTTGAGAAAAGTTAAACAAGGTAGTGCTAACAATAGCATCTTTCACCTCGGTCATGATTAAAAATGACTGTATTGCCTCACATCTTAAAAGCTAATATTGGATTGTTCTCAGACGACACTGCATTAAATACAGACATAATTCTGTAGTGGAAATTACTACACGGGCCCAGGAATACTTACGAAAACAATTGTCTGTGAACACAGCAAGTCGCTGCATCCACAAATACAAGTTAAATCTCTAACATGTAAAGAAGAAACCATATATAAACAAGATACTTAAATGCAGCTGCCTTCTCTAGTAAAAAATGCTAATAAAATATGGACTGAAGTGAAGTGCAAACATTTCGGACAAATCAAAATGAGAATTGTTTGGGGGGAAATAATGGATGCCGCATCGTCTGAACTAAAGAGGAGAGGGACCATCCCGTTTGGTATCAGCACACAGTTCAAAAGCCAGCATACATGATGGTATGGGGGTGCATGAGTGCACATGGCATGGGTGACTTTTTTTCAGGGAATGTCTTGCTCATTTCAGTAAGACAATGCCAAACCACTTTCTGAATCTAATACAACAGCATGGTTCCCTTGTAAGAGGGTTTGGGTGCTAAACTGATCTGCCTGCAGTCCAGAGTTGTCACCCATTGAAAATATTTGGTGCATTAAGAAAGAAGAACCCGAACTGTTGAGCTGTTGAAATTCTATATCAAGCAAGAATGGGAATACGTTTCACTTTCAAAACTACATCAATTGGTCTCCGTAGTTCCCAAATGCTTACAGACAATACATGCCTCTGTCCCAACCTTTTGAAATGTGTTGCTGGCATCAAATAAAAAAATGGCAATTTTTCCAAAAACAATACAATTTCTAAGTTTCAACATCTGATATGTTGTCCTTGAACAATTTTGAATTAAACATACCAATAAACAATTTGAACATAATTTGTTTTCTATTTTTTATTGCATTATACGCAGCATCCCTACTTTTTCAGAAACGGGGTTGTAAATATGAATCATGTTTCCATTTGTCCATTTGCTCCTTTTTTGGAGATGCTAGAAAAAGGATAAACCATGCAAGCCATACTGTTTGTAACTATGGATATGAGTTGCATATGTGTCCTATTGACAAAAATATGCAAACTAGCTTGTAGTAGCTCCATTTTGAAACCCCGAAATGTTGCTTGCAGATTTTAACTGTAGTTGGAAGCTTACATAGTGAATGTCACTGCAGTTAAGAAACTCATTAATAACATTAGTAACTCTTAGAATCTGCTAGTAAATATTGCTTACATGGTGGGTGAAATAAAAACGCTGAGCTGGTGCCAGTATGTTTTCAGTGACTTTTTGTAACTGTCGTCATCGTTTCTTCTCTGGAGGTTTATCGTAGCCTAGCCTTTGCATCGGGTAAGGGTTTTCATATAGGGGCTCATTTTACTTGTCAACAAAGTAAAATCAACACACATACAATGTCTTTGGGGTTTCTCTAATTTCCAAACCCAAAACCACAATCACTAGCCTTTTTCAATAGTTGATAGACAGTGGAATCTGTACAATGGGGGACATGGGGTTTCTGAGCCTTTTAATAGCGTATGTTCAAAGAGTTGTTGAATGTGCCAAAGGTTTCGCCTGGTTGTATTTGCAGCCTTGAACTACCCAGGTCGTTCCTGAAGTCCTCGGACATACATATAAGTTGATGTTGCCATTAACTTCACTAACGTCACCAAACATGAATACTGAGCAAAGTAGCTAGCTAAGCAGCATATTAACTTTTGGATAGGTTGAGTGGACAATATCTTCTGTAGAGAGCAATGGGGCAGGAGGTGGGGTATTAAGGAAAGCTTCCTAGCATTAGGGCAACAGAAGCTTTCAATTTGAATAGAAAAAATTGCTTCAGCAGCAGATTGCCAGGAAGAGAAGTTAGTAAAGAGGAACTGAAAGGATTATAGCTCAGTAGCTAATCAAGTAGTTCAGTTTCCTTCATTTTTTGCTCTGCCTTGTCTTGACAGTTTGCAACGAGTCATTCAACAATGGAAATGGGGCACAGGAGGTATTGCAGTGTGAAGAGGAATGTAATTGTATAGGCTATTAGCCTGATATAAAATAATTTCCCCAGCATTTCAAGTTATACTGAGATGTTCTGACAGACAAGGTTTTTATTGTTTATGGAATTAACCTATTATCGTATAATATAACACTGAAATGTCCTTTTTGGATTTGTCTCTACACGTGTGGGTCTGTTGGGATATATATCCAGGGACGCCGAGAGAGCCTGGGACCAAATTGAACGTTTAGGACCCAAACCACGGGCCAACATTTTTTATAAATAGCTATGATGTTACTGTTTATAAAACAGGTCATAAACGTTTATTGTTTAATGGTTTGGCTAGGTAGTAGTATATACCAAGATTGACTGACTAACAAAATAATTATATTCAAGCCAACCAAATGGGCCCCCCCAAGGCCTGGGCCCGGGACAACGTTACCGATTGTCCTCTCCTGTCAGCGTCACTGTATATATCTACCAACTTTGCACTCCTAAAATTGGCAATAGTTGATAATTTTGTCAGGTTTTTGGGGAGCATCAGTGATCTTCAAATCATGCCAAAAATGTTTGATTGATTATGGGTTAGAGCTCTGACTGGGCCAGTCAAGTTCTTTGGGGAGCATCAGTGATCTTCAAATCATGCCAGAAATGTTTGATTGATTATGCGTTAGAGCTCTGACTGGGCCAGTCAAGGACATTTATGTTGTTTACCACTCCACTGTAGCTTTCATCCAGGGAACATCAAATTTCCTCAAGGGCGTTTCTGTAGAATGCTCTGTTAATTGTACCTTGCATCTTGACTGTCCTTTCCTGAATATGAGAAAACATCTCTATAACATGATGCTGCCAGCACCATGCTTAAAATAAGTAATGTTGTTCTTTGAGTGGTTTCCAGTGGTGGGTGTAGCTCTGTCAAAGTTGTGATGAGCCTCCTATGAATGTCTTTGACTAGTCTCCAAACACATGCCTCAAGGCATTTTATGTCTTTTACACGCATCCCCTTATATGTTTATTTCCACAACACTTCCCCTTGATTTATTTTTTTAATGTTGGTGCTCAAGTTAGTGTTGGCTTTCCAATTCACATCATCAGAAACCTACTGAAACTGATGAATTCATCCTGGCAGAGAATCAACCTTCATGAAAATGCATTGCTAAATATGCCTTGCATTATACGCTCGGCGTTCATTTCAAAACCCCACCGGCTAAAGATAAAGGCTGCGCTGTCCCTTAATAACAGTTGTCTGATTGTTCTTGCAGAGTGCTAATAGACACTGCACAGGGTTACAAATTATGTTACAAAGGCTTGGATGCTGGGGCTTCTTTTTAAATAAACACACTCTGTCTTGCCGGATAAAGCAGTTTTGTTTGATGTTATATACAGTAGGAGTACACTCAGACGCGTGGTTTTTCGACTGAAGCCAAAACGTTTGGATTTGCAGGGAGTTAGTGTCAGTGGGTTAGACATTATACTACTTTACTAACCTTCTGGCTGTCCTTGCTGTCACACTTGGCTGTTAAAAATGAGTCCAACCCTGGTTGCCTTCTTGGCTTGTCCCTGCAAACCCTCATAGATACACACACAAGTGGGTCAAATAACACGCACACAAACATTACTTAAAGTCATATGTACGTGCATAAACATCCTCTCATGCGCCAACCATACGCAAGTACTGATCCTGCTCTTACACTGCAAACTAAGCTATCTGGTCCTAATGCAGGGCAGAAAAGCTCTTTAGCTGTCATTATCATGTACCCTATTTTCTCTTCCCCTCTCCATCTCTCCCCCCTTCACAATTATTTTTCTCTACACACACAATAATATTTTAACTTTATATACGTCTGTCCCCTACTACTCTTGATCACGTTTCAGATCTTTGTCCATCTCTGACACTCCAAAACCAAAATATTTTTTTCCTAACAATGACATTAGCATGGAACAGTTTCACTGTAAAATCTATTCTGTTGGACTTATGTTGTAATAGATTGACACCTAAAAATACCATAGTATGGCACCAAGATGCATTTAATTTCTAAGACGTATCTGGTTAAGTAATGGTCTAAATAAACCAAAAGGTTCTTCTGTACTGTTGTCTACTTCCAGGCAGCAGACAAACATGCTGCTCTAATACCATTCAAGATTATTTGATTGACAGTACTGGTCACCTAGTGATGAATGTTTATCCCACTTTAAACATGACAGGAAATGCTGGTACAGTGGTGGTTCGAATCCCTCTCCAGGGAATGTTTCCTGCCAGCATTTGAAATGCCATAGTGTAACCTTACAGATGCAACTATGTAACCGAAGTGTGTGTGGATGGAAAAGGAAACATAAACAATCTATACTTTGATGTTTGCTCATTTCATTTGCCACCTGTCCTGCCCCAATTGTTTTTTATTTGGCTGAACCCCAACTGTTAACACAATGTTAGATAGAAATATATGTTATGTTTTATCATGTAGATTCGTCATGTCATTGATGTCACAGGGAATTGCAGTGCCTTTAAAAAACGATTAGTTCATTTAGATAAAAACCTGTAAACCTCTGACTGGTTTATAAAAAATGGTTTGTCTTTTTTCCGTCAATTACTGAACAAGCTTAAAAATATTAAGTGTGTTCAGGAATCATGTACAGATACAGTACAAACAATATGAATATTAACAATTATTAAAATTGCCAAGTTTTGTGCTAATGTTGGTGATTGCTGTTCATTTATCAACTTCAACTCAGTCTCTACTATGTTACTGGCAACTAAACACAGCTACAAGGTAATTACAAAGTAATAAGCCTGTGAGAAAGTATATACTGAATAACTTGTTGTTTGTTTTCGTCCTACTACAGGAAGTGAAGTATTTTCAATTCCCTGGAGAGCTGCTGATGAGGATGTTGAAGATGCTCATCCTTCCCCTTGTTGTGTCCAGGTAGGCTACAGTAACAGCCATAGATTCAGCCATGGCTTAATTTCTGTCTGAGAAGATGGTCACAATTATATAATCATATTGATTATCAAATTGCATTTTCAATAACATTTGATTAACCATTTAGAAATGTAAACACTTCATTTACATAGTTCTTCAACATTTCATATGGTACCAAAAGTATTTGGACAATTGGCTTCAACGATTTTTCTTATTAGGCAGGGGGCCTAACCCAAATGCTACCATATAACATATACATTACTATTTTTATTTATATTTCTGCTCCAAACCTGGCAGTCAAACACTTATTATCTAAGATGAGAGTAGAAAACAGTGTTTCTGATATTCAGACAACTATCACTGTTTGACAAAAAATCTTTATCAAACCAGTTTGATAACAATGTTTTAAGCACACAGTAAAGACCTAAATGTTGTGGATTTATGGGCATCTGGATAGATGACAAGTTGTCTTTGACAAAGCAACGATGAGTTAACTATTGTAAGAAGAAAATAAATATTGTCTTATGTATATATCGGACATGCCTTTTGCATGTTACTAGAAAGCAGATCCTTTGGTCAACATTTCTACTGTTTATAGACTACAGAATGCTGTATGCTACTGCCAAAACACTGGATGTATCTCAGGACACTATGCTTTATTACAGGAAACTGGGTTAGAAGACATACTCACCTAGTTTTGTATCAGAATGTAGGTAAGCCCTCTTAGAGGATATACCTTAGATCTACGCATTGGTCTCTATTTGTTAATAAACATATTTTACAAAAGTGCCCCCTAAACCTAACATAATTAAAGCGTCATTACATATTTTTTTTGCTGTGTAATATATTAAAAGTCTAAGAATATATGGACAGGAACAGTAGAATGATAATATTTCACAGAATTAACTCACCAGAATTTATTTTGGGTGCATATGGAAGGCATGCTGGCTTTTCTGATGAAATAGAACACTGGCTCCCTTCTCTCTTCCGTCAGCATCACTAAGACACACGATCATCGTGGCTCAAACATTGATGCAATGGCAGCTGGGGGCAAAAAATTAAATCCCATGATTATTTCCTGGTTGCTAGAATTCTATGCAGTTCACTCAATCACTATTCAAGTGAAAGCTTCACTTGGATTAATGTGTAAAAAATGTTTTGATCTTGCCAAAATTACAAATTAATTTGATAATTTACCAGGAATGGAATCCAGGATTTTCATACAACCAGACCAAATAGATCTCGTTTTGGTTCCAGATTCGGCCCACGGCCCTATTGAGTATGGAAAAGCAGCTGAGGAATCAATATGAACAGTTGGTTGACTGATGATGCTTCCTCTTTTCCCCCTGATGTTCGTCAATGGTTTGACTCTTCCAGTCTGATGTCGGGACTAGCCGCCCTGGATGCTAAGTGTTCAAGCAGACTGGGACTGATCACCGTGTCTTATTACTTGTGGACAACGTTTGTGGCAGTGGTGGTAGGCATCATCATGGTCTCTATCATCCACCCTGGAGGAGCAGCCCAAAAGGAGGACTCTGAGGACAGTGGCAAGGCAATAATGAGCTCAGCTGACGCCCTGCTTGACCTCATCCGGTGAGATGTTCAAACTACAGTAAATGTTTGATGTTGAATCTTTTCCATTTTGTTTCTCAACTAATGGCTTTCCGAAATAAACACAAATACAACTGATAGAACAATTCCTGTATTTTGTGTGTTTTTTATTGTAATGTATTTGAAAAGTCGGAAAAAAGAAAAAAGTATAACAATAAAGTATTTTTTGATTTGTCTCTATAGGGGTCAGCAACATACAATATGTTAAGTATCATACAGCTCTTTAACCATCCCATTACAACTCCTTTGATAAAAACTTATTGGTACCAATAAATATAGGACTGTGAGACATTTGATATCCAGACATGTACTTGTAAGAAATTACGTGGTTTTCAACACTACAACAGCTTTTTAGGTAGACATGTAGAGGACTACCTGATCTCAGGATTCCACCACCCAAAACAAGGAATTTTTAAAAGAGGATGTTCCTTATTAAATAGCCAAAAGAAACATGAGAGATCTATCTTAGTAACGGGGAGTATACATCGTACTACTAACAGATTGGACACCGAAAACAGTGTAATTGTTGAGTCGTTTAAAAGAGATATAAAAACAAAACAAATCTGAAAATAACCCTGAATATAAACCAGAGTGGAAACTTGTTAGTATCATATAGATTTTGCTATAGATATTTAACTTATTTCAAGTAAATGAATATATTAATGTATTTGTTATTTTCATATTTGTGGTTTCCCAATTCCTTTTCAGCAACATGTTTCCCGCCAACTTGGTTCAAGCCACATTCCAACAGGTGAGAACCATTTAAAATGATCAACTTTGCTGAGCAACATAATGAGTTGACTTCCGTTGTCAATTGTCTGCTGTGATTTAATCTTTAATTAGTTCAAGGCTTGTAATTCAAAAAGTATTAAAATATCCTGTTGTGTTCTCCACGTTATATTACCAGTACCGTACAAGAAATGTTCCCATTATAAAAACGCCAAAGACCACCGTGAGTATGAGCCTATCAGAGTCTGCTACACGCCGAACACTCATCTACGGTATCCAGGATGACAACGGAACAGACATCCAGAACTTCTCCCTGGACTTGACGCCTCCACCAGATGTATACTTCAGAACACTCCCAGGAACCAGTGATGGAATGAATGTCCTTGGAATTGTCATCTTCTCAGCCACCATGGGTAAGAACCACACTCACTCGCCAACAAGTACAGACATCTAAACTTAATGACTGCTGCTGCATTGCACCATCCCATGCTGAACCCTTAAAAGATATTTTCAAAAACCAAGGCAAATCAAAATACGATAAAAAACAAATGAGGCAAAAGCATACTGTTAACTTTTATTACTGTCCATTTCGACATAATCTCTCAGCGGTACAGTCAACTTCAGAGTTACGGGTGTATCTTAGTATCACCAAAGGTCCTAAGCAACATGATATCTGCTGTAGACAATAACCAGTATAATACAGCTGTTTTCATTGATTCAGCTAATGCCTTGGCTTTTGAGAAAACAATCACATCTTAACCGAAAGACTCAGAAGACAGACTGACCTGATCTGGCTTGATCTCTCTGACTGTGTACACTGTCTGAAGCTCTGGCTGTATCAAAGGGTGGTAGCAGTAACCTACACTCCCACCCCCAACCTAGATCTCCCACTGGTTAGTTTTAAAACCTACATTTGTGTTTTGGTCTTCATTAGTTTCAGATCTCTGCAACCAATGACTGGAACGAATTGCAAAATACCCTTAAATGTCTCACTTTTATTACAGCTGACTCTGTTAAATTAATTAACCAAGAAGCTATCTGACCTATTCACTTGCTGAATCATCAAGTCTTTCCATGTAGTATATTGATGTTGATTTACTTTTTCTATGCATTGTATTCTTTCTATCATTGTTTTTTTACATTATTAATCAGGTTGTGTATTTTCCTGTCCTCTTGCAACTGTATGCCATTGGCAAGGTTTTCATTACACATTAGACTTGCCTAGTTAAATAACAGATACATATATTTATTATCTTTATTCACATTGTATTTACCAGTCATACATTATATGTATTGTTGTTTTACTGTCTTAATGGAACTGTCAAGTAAGCTTTTTTTTAATGGTCCTGGACCTTAATCTGTTCTTTGGACAGTTTAATATCTGGAACTTGTTGTATATTTGTACAGGTATTATGCTGGGCAGGATGGGGCCAAATGGCAGTGCCTTGGTCAACTTTTGCCAGAGTCTCAATGAGGCAGTCCTGAAAATTGTTGCTATCGTCATTTGGTAAGGACTTGATTACTCTATAACTGCTCCATAACACATTCATATAGTAATTATGCTTTTGGTGCTACATCCTTATGCTCTGTGAAGGGAGTAGTACAAAAGTTGTACGAGATCTTCAGTTTCTTGGCAATGTCTCGCATGAAATAACCTTCATTTCTCAGAACAAGAAGAGACTGATGAATTTCAGAAGAAAGTTATTTGTTTCTGGCTGTTCTGAGCCTGTAATTGAACCCACAATTACTGATTCTTCAGATACTCAACTAGTCTAAAGTACAGTTCTAATGCTCAGCACAACAATTTTCAGTGGTGCTAATATAATCACAACAAGGGTTTTTAATGATAAATTTGCCTTTTAGAATTATAAACTGATTAGCAAATACAACGTGCCGCTGGAACACAGGAGTGATGGTTGCTGATAATGGGTCTCTGTATGTAGATATTCCAAAACAAATCTGTCGTTTCCCACTACAATAGTCATTCACAACAAGGTTTGTATTTCTCCATTTCTGATCAAATTGATGTTATTTTAATGGACAGAACATTTGCATTTCTTTCATAAACAAGGGCATTTCTAAGTGACCCCAAACTTTCCAACAGTAGTGTACATTTTGATTAATCCATGATTCCCCTCTCCTGACATGTCCAGGTACTTCCCATTTGGGATTGTGTTCCTAGTTGCCGGTAAGATACTGGAGATGAGCGACCCATCAGCCATGGGTAAGAAGCTGGGTTTCTACGCAGTCACAGTGGTGTTTGGCCTGATCCTCCACGGCCTCTTCATCCTGCCGGCCATGTACTTCTTCATCACCAAGAAGAGCCCCATTGTCTACATCCGGGGCATTCTGCAGGCCCTGCTCATTGCTTTGGCAACATCGTCCAGGTAACCATCAAAAACGACCCCATCCCATCATCTACACCAGGGACATCCTTCAACACGTGCTTGCCCTCCTGTAGTGTCTGTGGCATGGCTATGAACAAATCATGAAACTTAACATCTGCTCCAAATGCACCACCTGTTCTTCCTGAAGCAATAGAAGTAAATAATAATCGTTAGATATCCTGCGCCTAGTCCAAAGAAGTTACAGTGTAAACCCTGAAAATATGTGTCACTGTTTTGCTGAAAGTTGGTTTCTTCTTGAGGTTTCCTCTTTTTCCATCTGTACTCACCTTTCCGTCCCTAGCTCTGCCACGCTGCCTATCACCTTCAAGTGCCTACTGGAGAACAACCACATCGACCGCCGGATCATTCGCTTTGTGCTCCCCGTGGGAGCAACCATCAACATGGACGGGACGGCGCTCTACGAGGCCGTGGCTGCCATCTTCATTGCCCAAGTCAACAATTACGAGCTGGACTTTGGCCAAATCATCACTATAAGGTACCAGAGTTTTGGTGTTAGGTGTTAGTACTTCGCAACTGCAATCGCGCAGACAGACGAATGCCTATCCGTCATACTGACGCATATCACACTCACAAACAATGGTCGACGCGTGCCCATCGGTCAGGGTGATTTGTGTTCCACCAACAGAAAGACAAACCATGCGTACGCTTCAGTGGAATACAAAAGCTGAAAATGTCCAAATCACATCAGGGGTGCCAAAGCTACGTCAGAAGGGCCCTGCAGCATGTCTACTTCCAATGGCTACTCGGGCAAATTTGGAACGTGGCCTGTAGTCCCAGGAAATCCTTGGCATTGAATAGTTTGGAAGTAGGCAGTTAGAAAAACATACTGGAAGTTAGAAAAACATATTTAACGTTGTACTGTAAGAGTTAATCTGACCTTTGTTCATAAAAGGTTGACTGCCCATTGTGTACTGGATTAAATAAATAATCTACACGTCAATCCAGATCTTCTGATTTCTCAGCAAATGTGTTTATCAATAACTTGATTTATCAAGTTCAGGTCAGAAAGTGCATACTGGTGTAGTCAGTGTATTCGGTCATTTTTACATAAACAGGGTAAGGAAGCAATGTCATATCAAGGATGGCAATGTTGGCAATAGATAGATATATATATATTATAAATACAGTATGATGTATATATAATATCTATATGATATACAGCACCTTTTTCTATTATTTGCAAAAGTTAAAAAGGAAGTTTGAAAGTGAGGAAAAGAAGGGCTCAAATTAAGGGACCACTGCAAATTGAATGCTTCTGTTTCTGACTCAAAACCTTCCTTTTCAAAGTTTTTGAAAAGGAAAGAAAAAAGTTGAGTGGTCTCTTTTTTTCCCAGAGCTGTATTTACAGTGCAATACTAATGCACTGCAAATCATATCAGCTCACACATCTCTTAAAAAACCTTATTGTCAAGGCTGTGTTAAAACACACCAAATGTGGTATTTATTTTCAATAAATCAATTTGGTAAATTGGTGTGAAATATCTGTTGTGAAAAACATGAATGTAACCAGTCAACAACAGGTTTGTCAAAAAAACGTCAGACCATCTGTGCTATTTGTGCAAGCAGAACAAAACATAGTTAAATATTCAGAACACTTGTTAACTATGAGATAACATTCATTTAATTTAAAAGATTTTAGTTAAATTTTCTTTTTCTTAATGGAAATCTTTTTTATCACTCATAACGTGATGCTAGACGTTTTTATTATTTATTCTCACATTTTCTAAATAAATGTGTTATACTATTGTATTTTATTTATTTATTACTCTTCTGTCCATCTTCCAGCATCACAGCCACTGCCGCCAGTATCGGTGCTGCAGGAATTCCACAGGCCGGACTGGTCACCATGGTGATCGTTCTAACATCAGTTGGGTTGCCAACCGATGACATCACTCTCATCATTGCGGTCGATTGGGCATTGTGAGTACTTTGGTCTCCACATCCTTTACAGTCAGTCATTGAATTCCAGTTAATATAATGGGACGCAACCATCAAATCTTTTCAAATCTTGAGGCACACATCCACTTATCTGCACTATGTAGAACTGCTTCATAAATGATTCCCTTTTGTTGTCAAGTATTATTGAATAATGCAAGAGTGTTCATAGAGTTTAAAATAAACGTGCTTGGATCTAGATTACTCCAAAAGTTGTTATGTTGTTGTTCTGTATTCCAAAACCTATTAACTATGATTTTAGGTTATTTTCATCCATATTGTATTGTAGCCCCATGTTTATGTGGCAAAATAATTTAGATAGTTGGATTTACAGCTCTTACCTTTTAGGAAAGGGTGTTTGTTACAGCATTTTCCATCACCACCAACAAAACATCTCATTTTAAATAATGAATTGATTGTGGGAGAAGGGTGTCATATTCCCATGTTCAGACACATTAACATCTCACTGTGAAAACATGTCTCCTGCCCATCTCCTGCATCCAGAGACAGATTCCGGACTATGGTGAATGTGATGGGGGATGCATTAGCCACAGGTATCATGGCCCACATCTGTAGAAAAGACTTCATAAAAGAAGGAGATGGGGTGAGTAGGCGATTCCTTTATCCCTATATTTAACTGAAAATTGTACAACCCCCCTTTCCAAAAAAACTGGGACAGTGGGTAAAATGTAAAAAAAAGAATACAATGACTTGCAAATAATTGAACCCTATATTCAATAGAAAATAGTACAAAGACAACATATCAAACGTTGAAACTGTGATATGATATTATGTTTCTGAGCTCATGGAGTGATGTACACTACAGTCCACTACAGTGTCTGTTTTAATGCAGTTGTGCCTGAGGGCCAAAGATCACAGCCATCCAATATTGTTTATCGGCCTTGTTCATACAGAGATTTCTCGGGACTCATGAATCTTTTAATGAAATTAGGTACCGTACATGGTGAGTTCTCCAAACTCTTACATTAAGAAACATTATTCTAAAATTTCCACCCTGACTTCTGACAAACCCATCTTCACTGGAATGATCTCTTAATTATGTTACTAACTTGTTGCCAATTGAACTTAGAACAATTTGTTGTGTGATATTCCACCAGGTTTAGAATTTTGCATAACACAACTTTTCCAGTCTTTTGTTGCCTCTGTCCCAACATTTTTTAAACGTGTTGTTGGCATCAAATTAAAAAAGGACATATATTTTTCAAGAAACATCCCAATTTCAACATTTGATATGTTGCCTTTGTACTATTTTCTATTAAATATAGGCTTTAAATGATTTCCATGTCATTCTGTTTTTATTTACATTTTACAGCGTCCCCAAATTTTTTGAAATGGGGTTGTATACAGAAATATATAATGTAGTTACATGCCAATGTCTCAGAACAGCAGAAATGGAAGGTGTCAACAACAATAACTTGAAGATCTGAAAGATATGATTCAGTGTTTGGAAGATGGGATTTCATAAGAAAAAAAATCCAATTATTGTTTCAAATGATATTGAATTAAGGGATACATTTTGACAAGATTCGTGTCTGTGGTTTTTAGAAAACCTTTGTGATCTACTAATATATGTCAGCCCAATAACTGTGGTAGAGTTCTGAGGGGAAATACGTTTCAACACAACTGCATATGATGAAGATCATTACATGTTGTATTATGTCTCATTTATAGGTTCCCTCTTTCTGTGTATACTATTGGTTTCTCTGTTTCCCACTTGTACGTTCATCCATTTTCCTTTCAACCTTTTCTACATATTTTGCTTTACCCTCTCTGAAATCTACCTTGCGTTCTTCCTATTGTTCCTCAGTTAATCTCTCTCAATCTCTCCCACCACTTTTCCAATCTCACCATCTGCAAACCCCTTTCATCTCATAGGTGCCTCTGATCTGTGAAACCAAGCCTGTGAAAAACACACAGCAACAGATGACCTGTCATAACAACAACGGAAGATTTGCCCCGCGTCCCCCAGAGTCAGGGGTTGAAACTGACGCCGTTCCGCCCAACGTGGAGCGCCTCATACAGCTGGAGGAAGGGGTGCGGCCCACACACCCTCCAGATAGGAAAAAGCCTCCGGTGCCCCCGAGGCAGCTGAAGAAGGATAAGGACCACTGTGCAATTGATATGAACGGCCTGGAGACCAATGTGTAGCCCCCATTCCTCAGCACCAGTCATATCAACAAATGTGAAAAGCTCCGCATAACCATAACCAGTTGGTTATCTCAAAGTTCAGTACGTCAGAATTAAATGACACTAGCACAGGAACTCACAGAGGTGGAGATGAATGAACGGAGAAAGCAGGGACAGATCCCATCTTACGATGTATCGATATTGTTGACTGATCAAGTGATATATTTTAATATCTTGTTTCGTTTGTAAGAACATAAACTTTACGACAAGACCATTACTTAGCAGCGGACACAGAGCTGTACAGGTGAGGATATGCTTTTTGAATACTGGCAGTGATTTGTCCTTAGCAGAGGCTATTAACATAAAATAACGCTAGCTGGAATAAGTTACATCATGCACTGTGCCCATCATTTTTTGGAGGCTAATAGAAGTATACTGAATTTGCTGTTCACTGTCTAGACCATCTGTACACAACCCCAAAATAACCTGCACATGCCATAGCTGCATTGGAAAAGATGCTCAATTTGTGTGGAGTTGCCATTTGTGTGGGGTGGAAGAACACACCACTCTCACCAATGTCTACATATTTGTAAAACTTGTCTGAGATTTGTAGATATTGTCTTTGATATTTACATTTTCTAATATTACTATATAGATTTTTTGTTGTTGTATAGTTCTCATGAAATTGATCAGGAAAGAGAGAAAATCAAGACATGTCGAACACTCAGATGTGTTCATTTCTTCAAGAATGACCCCTTTCCCACTCTCTTTTATTTTTGCCTTAACAAAGCCAGTGTTAGGCTGGTTTCAAGGGTGGGGAGAGAGGAGCTTTCAAGGGCTAAACACCTGGTAACTGGTTCGTGAAATACCATGGATGTTATACTCTGTATTCAAATGAATGCTTCTCAATCTTTATGTGCGCTGATATACTACTGTAATAAAATATTTTATGCTTTGTGCATTTCACATGCTTTCTCTTTTGGAAATATACAAACAGAACTTAAATGTGATGAAAGCAGGTGCTTATTGAGACAATGATCAAGTTGGTGGGGTTATCTGTTTGATGCTACCTTGTCTTAATCATTTTCTGTGCCATGTGGATATCAGTTAAAATGCTGATGGTCTAGAGTTTATCTTGTTGTTTGTATCGATCTGTAACAAAATGGCTCGTCGTCTTTAATTCCATTGCATATTTTTCATAGAACTGACTAATGTAGCCCTATCTTAGTCAGGCCTAAACACAACATGCAAAACATCCAGCTAACTTTCTGTTCAGTTACAGCAATCATTACATTGAAAAAATGGAACTAAGATGTAGAACTGTGGAACCATAGGAGCAGCAAATTAAACAAACAGGTTGATACATTCTAATTGTTGTGTTATGCATCATAAAGCTTTCACATCTCTCAGTAATTACATGTCATCACACCAACAAATAACTCCTTTACATGCCTGGCATTCAGCCCTATACCGATGTAGTGTTAACATGCTTTTGATAGATCAACAGCTATGTAATTCAAAAGAGAATTGTTCCTTCTCTTCAAATTGCTGTGACAAGGCAGAACAAATCACCAAAGAGAATAGGATTATCCTCTGAGTATAATATTGGGTTTTTATGGTTGTTTCAAGCATTTTCAGTTAGACGTCTTTCCGCCTTATACATTCACACATTCTCCTCTCAATCATCTATTTCTCCTCAAATACCTTCCAACAACCCTTGAGAAACTTTTCTTTTGCTGTCTTTCAGATGTGCTAACAGAAATACAGTTGAATAGTTAAACTGTAGAAACTATGTAGAAATACAGTTAAATACCAGGAGGACTAAGATTATGCCTTGTTTTTTAGATTTCCCTGCTGAGCAGGCAGGCATTTATACCTGCATCACTTAAACCATTTATACTGTTGTGTCTGAAACAGCAAACTCACTGATCCCTAGACTATCACACCACATTTCACCATCGACCAGTAGAAGAGTAGCATTCTGTAAAATGACAAAATAATTAGTTGGATTAACCCACAACCAAAACATCTGTTTTGGGATGTCTGTCATACTACTTCTATCATTTTTAATTAGTTTTTCTTTATCAATATTTTTTATTTATATGCATATATACAACACCATTTCCAAAACCTTTGGGACGGTGTGTAAAATGTCAAGAATTTAGCTCAGTTAAGATGGACTGAGGCGGAATGGAAAACGTCCTGTGGACTGACAAAAGAAAATGTTGCAGTAGTGCACATGGCAAGGCACCATTCATTCTGAACAATATATACAGGTTTTGGAGCAACATATGCTGCCACCCAGACAATGTCTATTTCAGAAAATACCTTTCTTATTTCAGCAAGACAATGCCAAATGGCATTCTGCACATATTACAACAGCATGACTCCGTAGTAAAAGAGTCTGGGTGCTAAACTGGCCTGCTTGCACTCCGGAACTGTCACATTGAAATCATTTGCCGCATTATGAAATGAAAAATACGAGCCTGGAAGGAGACCTCAAATTGTGCAAGCCTATAACAAGCAAGAATGAAAAAACATTTCACTTTCTAAACTACAGCAATTAGTCTCCTCAGTTCCCAAACTCTTACAGTATTGTTAAAAGAAGAGGTGATGCAACATAGTGGTAAACATGCTACTGTCCTAACTTTTCTGAAATGTGTTACTGGCATCAAATTTAAAATGTGCATGTATTTTTCCAAAAACAATAACTTTCTCAGTTTCAATGTTTGATATGTTGTCGTTGTACTATTTTCCATTGAATATAGGGAGGATTTGCATATCATAGCATTCTGTCTTTATTAGTCCTAACTTTTTTGGAAACAGGGTTGTATTTCATATTTACTTTACTGTAGCTCTGTGAAAAACAAGTTAATGCATGAGGTTTTTGTCCATTATGGCATCAAGGGAAAAAATAACATTAAAAAAAAATCTATTAATTAACTGCTGTATTCATCTTAAAAGGTGACAAAGAAATACATTGGTTCATAGCTTCAATATTAATTTAATTGCATGAGTTTTTCAGATACCATATAAAAATATTTGCAATCTTTATCTTTGTAAAACAAGACTGAATTAAAGCTAGGCATTAGATTAACAGCATGGCTGCAGCTACTGGTAAGCTGAGAAAGATGTCATTATATTGTTATGACACGGACATAGATGTGGTTTGTGTCATAGTAATGATAATATAAGACAATAACATCATTATGACGTAAAACCAGACGGTCTTACAAGGCCTCGACGAAACAATCACAACTAGGTATTCAAAAAGCGTTTCAGATCTATAATCAATTCACTCTTATTGATCCTAATGAATAGGAGGGTCCTAATCCTAGACCACCACTGAGCCCAGCCTAAGATGCTTACAGTATGAAAACAGGCTCAGCACATACGACAAAGATCTTGACAATCTTCATTGTAAAGTAACATGGCTAGGACAAACAAACATTCAGCGATTGGACCCATACAGTAAGATCAACATATGACTGACAACAGGTCTGACTGTCTCATGCTTTCTGGTTTCATTAAAGTGTTGGTGAGGCTCTTTCCCAAGTGGCATACTATTTACCAGTGCACTCATTTTGGCTGGATCCCTAGGGTATAGGGTGCCATTTCTGTTGCGGACAAAGACTCAAGCGCAGAAATGCAACCATATCTGGCATTGCATGTACGAGCAACAATACAAAAAATAAGGCAATGAAAAATACATTTTTATCTGGTATCCTGCACCAGATATATTATATCTGCATCCACAATTCACCACTATGGGACAAAACATCACTTCCCCTTTTACTCAAACTACCATTAACGTTTCAGTATTGAGCCGAATCCTTTGCAAAAGCGTTTTCAGCATTTTTAAAATAACAGGACTTGGGATTTGAATCAACTCATTCAAGCAGCTTGTGCCCATAGGATAAACTTATGAAGCAAATCTTTCTCCCATTTGCTCTCACATATTCTCCATCTCTTCCTCTTCTTCTTCCTCTCGTCTGAAGGAGGGTCCAGAAGGGCTAGAGGGGTTGGAGTTGCCCGATTGACCAATGTCCAGCACCTGCAGTTTGGTTAGGTGTTTGAAGGAGCTCTCCTTCACAGAGTGGGTGGATAGACGGTTGAACCTGAGGGGGGCAACAGAAAAAACGTGTCAGAGGTTTAAGATCATATTTGCAAAATGTGATACTGACTTAGCAGACAGAACATGTGTGGTTAAATGGGTGTTGTGTTCATCTGAAACTATGCAGATCATGAGAACCAATACAATATTAATTTGTCTCTGTAATAATCTGAGCAATATGTGGTTACAACAAATAAGACTGTCTAGATGTCTCATCCAACTGGTTTCCAACTGACATTCATTTTGTCACGTTTTACATTTCATTAAGAGTTCTATTGAGCTAGTTAACACCCTGACACTCACAATATTTCCAGTGTTTTCAAATGGGCAAATCAATGGCATCTTGAGTGTCTATGAGTTGGACCAATCTTAGTTTCTAATTGAAAATATGCATGCATGAGCACACTTACATGAGTAACCACACATGCATATATTCACCAACTCAATGCAAACACACATGCAGGCAAGTCTAGTCACCAGTCCCCATCTGCTCCCCTACTGAAGCCTTGTAGCAATCCAGAAGTTGTAATTGGCTCAGTCAGCCAACCAATTGTTTCTAACTGCTGGGTTACTTCAGCAGCTGCTGCCGAGGACGAGGTGACAGCATGAAAGGATGGACAGTGTGGTTTGGGGTGGGATTGGGGCCTGCAATGTCTGTTAGTCCTATCATTCTTCTTATGCATCTTCTTCTTCTGGACTTTAGAAATGTTGGAAAAACACAGAGTCTTTGGAAGGTATTCAGGCACCTTTCGCTTGCTAAACATTTAGCTCTCCACAGGCCCAATTTCATTAATTAATTTCGTTTTGCCCGTTAGTCTACATACAATACCCCATAATCACAAACCAAAAACACGATAATGTTGTCTCCCCATAACATGAAACTTCCAGCACCATGCTTCACTGTAGGGATGGTATTAGAAAGTATTGTATTTTGTCAGATGTAGCGCTCTGCATTACGTAAATTGTACAATTATGACTTAACGCAACAACAATGCCAGACTGATGGAGTGCTGCAGAGAGCTTTGTCCTTCTGGTAGGTTCTCTGAATTCAGTAGAGAAACTCTGACGCTCTGCGTGAATTTAGTTCTTGGTCACCTTCCTGACTTAGTTTGCAGTCCAGAACTGTCACATATTGAAATAATTTGCCGCATTATGAAACGAAAAATACGAGCCTGGAAGGAGACCTCAAATTGTGCAAGCCTATAACAAGCAAGTATGAAAAAACATTTCACTTTCTAAACTACAGCAATTGGTCTCAATTGGTCAGAGTATTGTTAAAAGAAGAGGTGATGCCATACCGGTTTAAACATGCTACTGTCCTAACTTTTCTGAAATATGTTGCTGGCATCAAATTTAAAATTTGCATGTATTTTTCCAAAAACAAGAACCTTTCTCAGTTTCAATATTTGATATGTTGTCGTTGTACTATTTTCCATTGAATATAGGGATCATTTGCATATCATAGGATTCTGTCTTTATTAGTCGTAACTTTTTTGGAAACAGGGTTGTATTTCATATTTACTTTACTGTAGCTCTGTGAAAAAACAAGTTAATGCATGAGGTTTTTGTCCATTATGGCATCAATGGAAAAGAAAAACATAAAGAAAATTGAATTTAATTCTTGGTCACCTTCCTGACTTAGTTTGGCTGGACAGCCAGCTCTTGTAAGAAACTTGACAGTTCCAAACTTCTTCCATTTCACAGCGATGGAGCCTAGTGTGCTCCAGGGAACCTCCAATGCTTTTGATTTATTTTTACCCTGCCTCAGATTTATTTCTCAAAATAATGTATTGGCCAACAGAGATTTCCTTGGGCTTCATGGATTGTTTTTTTAATTTGCCACACACAAACTCCAATCAAAGATATCAAATCAAAGAACCCAAGAAGCATCTGAGCTCAATTAAGAATGATCATGGAGAAAGGTCTAAGTACTCATGTATATGGGATATAAGTTTTTTATTATTAGATTGGGATTCTGTCACATAGAAGATGACATCAGCGTTTAAGACTTGGTTTTAGTATCTTTAGTATTATAACCATGTATTTTGTTTTGCCCTGAGCGAGAGGTTTAATGGCCAAAAGCAATGTGCACATCCCTCTTACGTCCCTCTGGCGACACCAATTTAGGGTGGAAATAATTGGTTAGTGACTATTTTAGCACATGAGCTTCTAAATAGATTTGATACCCATTTAATAAACCTGTACCCAATGTTAAATATCTGTAGGGCCACAAGTAGGTTTGTCAATTTTACATGAAGTAAAGCATTTTCACCATCAGAAGACATCAGGTAACCTAGCAAGGTCCATACCAGGAATGTATAAAAAGTAGATACAAATTAATAGACTGAATATTCCAGTTATGGATGAAGGCAGGTTTATAAAAGTTATTTGCCCATAAATGTATTTAGTCTCTTGGCCAAAGTGTTTGCTACTATCTTTGATCTGTGTTGAAGAGAGAAATTTGCCTTAGCAAACCAACCTCTTCGGGATACCTGTCTTTTTTATGAATTACTGCCAGTGTAATCTGCGCGTGTAATCCGGAATCTCGCAGTTCCATTTGATATTTGAATTTACAGAGGCTGTGGAGTTGAACCAAGAAAGCCAGTTCAGATGTGTGTTTCTGAATTCATGTCCTGGTGTTCTGTCTCTCACCGTAGGAAGATGCCCTTGATGTTGGGAGTGCCCTCGAAAGCAGTGCTCGGGACAGAGCTGATGCTGTTGGACTGCAGGTACAGGTACTCCAAAGACTCAGGCAGATCAGAAGGAATATGAGACAGCTGGTTACTGGACAGGTCCAACGTCTACAGGAACACATTGATAAGTTTAAGGTATATTGTATTCGGAGAGGAAACTGGTGGAAGACAGGAGAGTTTCTGCTGAAGGAGCATTGTGTGTCGGTTAAACCCTGCGGCAGACTCATGAGCCAAACTACTTCACGTCTAGCAATTCTTAGCGAGTTTTTGTGATTCGATGACATTTCAATTGATGTGTGTATGTTCGAGAACAACTGGACGGATATCTGTCACTCTATACTGTATAGCACAATGCTTCTTGTGTGCCTGTGTCATACTGTTTAAACTGACATCCTGTTCAGCGAATGAGCATTAAGGCTGGACTCCAATGATTGGGGATTTCTATCCCAATAGCCTAGTATCATTTAAGCCACACTGAGCTGAAGAGGTTCTGCCTGCCACAATGAACACAGTGTGAATGGGCCTAACATTTGATTTGTAAGCAAAATTATCTTGATACACTTTAATAACACAGTTTGAACTAAAGTAACCTTAGGAGGAGACTTTACATTTTAAAAAGTCTTAAATATTGTTTTATTTAGGACAGAATTTCGAACAAACTTGTGACTAATTCATGTGTGATACCCTTTCACTGCCTATCCCACCCACTTTCCAATCATTTTCCCTCTTCCTCGCACTCCCAGTCTCACCGTCAGAGAGCTGAGCTCCATCCAGGCTCCTTGGTAGATAGAGTTGAGTTTGAGCTTGTTATGACTGAGATGAACCTCTCTGAGCTTGGCCATGCCCTTCAGCGCCCCCTCTGGTATGGTGGTCAGCTGGCTGTCCTTTACCCGGAGGACCTGCAGGGAGCGGGGTAGGCCCATGGGCAGGGAGTGGAGGGGGTTGCCTGACAGGTCCAAGATCTCCAGCAGACGCAACTTCCTGAAGGCTGGATGAGGATCAACATCGGTCTCATTTCAAAATGTCAAAACAGAAAGACTAAAAACATTACATTTATCATATTTATCACCTCAGCTGCTGACATATCGGTTATTTGAATAATTACGGCGTTGACGTGTTGATGGACATTCCGCATTGCAGTATATGTCAAACTTTTTTGTAAATAAAATGTGTCTAATCCGACCAGAGTAGCCTAACGCCAAATAGATGGAACCATGGTCCAAGGTTAGCCTACTACCAAAAGTATGCAAGCACAAACGAATTAGTGTGGTTTTCACCCCGCAATCTGGGTTTGAGGAAGGCTGCTGTTCAGCACGTCACAGACACGATGTGTGGAGGAGCCACATACAGCAGCTTGTGCAATAACCTACACTCCTGTATCGGCATCAGGCCAACACTCCAGGGAGATCCATCTGGCCCAGGGTCACAAAACAGGGCCCAAATGGAGTCAAAGACTAAAGAAGAGGAATGGGACGCCAGCGCTGCCCCTCGGTTTTTGTTATTTTTTGGTAAAATTTCTTCCAGTTTTCCTTGGATAAATGACTTAAAATTATAACCTGAAATGTGAAACCATACCATATGGGTTCTGGTCTACCTTCTCTGTGTAGCTTGGGGCTGGTGAGGCGGTTGTAACTGAGATTGAGCTCAGTCAGGGTGTACATCATAACCAGGTCATTGCGTCCTATCTCATTGATGGCATTGTGAAGCAGCATGAGGGTCTTGGCCCGGCGAGGAAGACCCCTGGGAATACGCTCCAACTGATTATTATACATGTGGAGGGTATGGAGATTCTTCAAGCCCTGAGGAAAAAAAACATTCTCAATGTGAAAAATATTACCGTAATGATAAGCGCATTTCATAAAAAAATCTCACATTTCTACTTGCTTTAATTAAACAGACACAAAAAGACCACAGTAATTATAATAACAAAATGTAGGTTCTCGACCCTCTAGCAGTCAGACTAGGCTTTAGGGGGTGTATTTGTCATGGTTTTCGAGGCGGATACTTCTCTGGCGATTCGTCCATCTGTGGTAGACATCACCAACATTCTGCTGTGCTCTAGGCCTACCTGAAAGGCTGCAGGGTCAATGGAGCGGGAACGGAGTTGGTTGTTCTGCAGAAGTAGGTACTCCAGGTTACGGCAGGCTGTGAGGGCATCGGAAGGTATTCGACGGATGCTGTTCTTTTCTAGGTGTAGTATTATCAGACCCCGGGGCAGACCCTCAGGGACCACCGTCAGGTTGTTGTTGGACAGGTCCAGAAACTCCAAACTAGTCAACTGACTGAGAGAGGAGAGGGAAAAGGATACGAGAGGGAAAAGAGGAAAGGAGAAAAGGTGACGAACGTTCGAAGAGGTGAGGTCTTGTCATGAATAAACAAATGTTCTGTTTTTCCCCGCATGCATTCTTTATTTTTTTGAGAATGTATAAGCTGAAACAAATCTCTCACCGCTGGCTTCTCACACTCGCTCTTTCTTTCAGACACACAAACACCCACATTGCTGGATTTTATCATTCGGTTGTATTACCATGTGACTAACCAGGTCATCATGTGCTCTGTGTGCTAAGATAAAATATGATAACAATGTGCATAGAAAACAACAAGCAGAAATTGATCGCTGCCTTGAACTCACCACTTAACTACCCTCTCATACATTGACATGCTGTCAGCTGTATAGCTGGTCTTTGTTATGAAAGGATGCCCCCTGTAATATTCGTTGACACATAGTGGGCAACTGTGACAGTATTTGACCAATTGGAGCATCATATAGTTTAAAAACAACACCGTGTGTCCCTACAAACACATTTTTGAAAGCAGGTGTAAAAGACAGAAAAGATATTCAACAAGGTATTTTTAAGTACTTCTCTAGACCAAGAGTTCTTAAACTATTCATTCCATTACCTTTAGTTAAAATGTATTGGCTAGTTTGAGACCCAAGTTAACCTCATAAGGTCAGTAACTGTCACAAATACAAATGTTTCATAGTCTAAACTCCCTATTTTCATATGCTGGGTCTTGTTTCTAGCCCACACGGTTGGGGTTTAACTATTTTGATTGTTGGTCTTACCAGAACTTTTAATTAAACACCACAATTCTTCTAATAGAAATTCTTTCTCAAAATCTAGTGTTTAAAGTTTTCCTCATTACATTTCTGGAAACAATATCACAGTATAAAATGGACATAGTTTACAACAGTGACCTGGGTGAATGAGCCGGATGATGTGAATGAATGGCCCAGTATGGTATCAGGGCAGGAACTGCAACCTCTAGTGGTCAGAATCTGGTAATATAATATACCAGCGGTCTAAGGTGCTCTTTAAACTGTTTAGCACATGTTGACATGTTGAGAATGTTGAGCTTATAGCTCCATGGGGCATTGCATTGACAAAGCCATCACCATCAGCAGGGATGTTTTGCTCGTATCATATACCACCCCAATTTCAAAAAAGTTGGTACGCTGTTTAAAATGCTAACAAATACAGAATGCAATGATGTGCAAATCATTCAACCCTATATTTATTTAAAATAGTACAAAGACAACATATCAAATGTTGAAACTGAGAAATAGTATTGTTTTCTGAAAAATACATTCAGATTTAGAATTTGATGCCAGCAGCATGTTTTGAAAGTTGGGACGGGGCCAGGTATATCACTGCGTTGTAAGACCTCTTTCTATTTTGAATAATACTCTGTACGTGTTTGGGAACTGAGGAGACCAATTGCTGTAGTTTTGAAAGTGGAATGTTTTCTTATTCTTGCTTGATATAGTATTTCAGCTGCCTCAGTTTGGCGTCTCCTTTGTCTTACCATAGATGATGAGATCCCCAAACTCATTGCAATTTTACTTTGAGATATATTCTTAAATTGTTGCACTATTTTCCTGTGCGGTCTTTCCGTGGTGAACCCCTCCCATCTTTACTTCTGAAAGGCTCATCCTCTCTGGGATGCTCTTTTATACCCTGTCATGTTACTGACCTGTTGCCAACTGACCTAATTACTGTAGTGGTGTGATATTCCACCAGGTTTTTACCAGGCCACGTAAACGGAGCCAGCCAAGAAGAGCGAATGTCACTGACTGACTGTTAAATAGCGTAGTGGTTAGAGAAGCGGTCCTGTAAACTATAGGTCCCACGTTCGTATCTCCTCACAGGTAAAACCTTCAGTATCTGCATTATATTAAGTCTGAAATAAAACAGTTGAGGGTTATATTGCGACGGTTTCTGGTGGATTTCCAAAGTACGCATCCATGCATGCGTTTTCGGTCAGGATAGACAAACACATTTGCTGGCTACATAAAGTAGTTACGTTATAGTAAGTCTTGACTAAAACTGTATACTGTTATATTGCGACTGTTTCTGGCATGGAAAAGTTTATCTTCAGTCTCACTAACAATTGCTCAATTCTTATGATTATTCCTAGGAAGTTAGTAGATACTAATAATAAACTGTTAAAACGGCCAGTGGCAAAAGCCATACAGTTCATAGACACTATGATGGAGGTATATTTAATAAGAAACGTTAGTCAGTTTAACCCATTGTTCAATGGTGTCTAGCGAATGCTAGGTGTGTAATGCCGTGGTGTAGTGGTTCACGACCGTGCTTCCCATGTGAAGGACCTCAGTTTGAATCTATTGAGAGCAACTACATTAATTAATTGTATTTGTGGGCTGCAAAAAACTCTTTACATTTATAAAGTTTTGCGACTAATTCTGGTACATGCCACAATTATCTAGTATTTTCACTGGATGAAAAAGTTAGTTATCGTCACCTTCATTGTATCAATGTCATTCACAAATGAAATAGAAAAGTATGTTATTATGCCATGAAAGAAAAAAATACATTCTTATGCCATGAAATGAAAAAGCTTTGTCAGACTCACTAGGAGTTGCCCAATTCTTATGAATATTCCAGTAAATTAGTAGATACTGGTAAAGCCTATTATTGGCTAATACCATACAGTTCATAGATGCTATTTGTGGTGGAAGTTAACTTAGTAAGAAATATTGGTCAGTTTAACTGTATCAGTATCATTCATAAATGGGCAATTAGCTGTTAAAACGGGCAATGGCAAAAGAGGATTTGTTCAGAGTAGACACAACAGGCTATTCTGACATTCGTAAAATGTACTGCTCCGTGCTGTAGTGGTTAATGACACAGCCTGCCACGTGGGCGACTTGGGTTTAAATTATGAGCAGGCAAAACTTTCTACTGTGGGCCGGCTGTTTTGTGTATTGCACACCTTATCCAATCTTTTGTTGCCTCTGTCCCAGCTTCTTTGAAATGTGTTGCTGGCATCAAATTCAAAGTGAGCAGATATTTTTCAAAAAACACTAACATTTCTCAGTGTTGCATATCATTGCATTCTGTTTCTTTTTTGCATTTTACACAGCGTCCCCACTTTTTTGCAAATGGGGTAGCATACGGTTCCAACTACTAAATACATTTTTGAATATTTTGAGATCCTGGCTATCCTGTCTTGATGAAATGCCATAAACACCCAACAGCCAATTATGTGGTTACTGGACAGCACCAGAACAGATGGCCTACTGATTCTATTTCACTGTGACAGTCCGCACCATATCTAAATTATTGAGAAGAGAAAGCAGAGAAGAGAGCTGAACTGAATGGGTCTTTGTTGAGTGTGATTGGTAATTTGTTAGCATCCGACATAGTGATAGTAATAGTAATAACACCTGAAGGCTTTATTGTCCATGCTGTACTACTACAGTACTACTGTAGTACTTGTAATAGTGCTTCTAGAATATGACAACACTACTAGATATAACTATGGTACAAAAACAATGCTAATGCAACTACAATATTCCAGTATTAATACCTAAATGTCTCGTTATCCATGCCTTCATTGCTGAGCAGGTTGTTCTGTAGGTAGAGTTCTCTAAGCTGTATCAGGTTATCAAACGCCCCTGCAGGGATCTTTTCCAGCTTGTTATTCTGTTCATCAAGAACACACACAGACACATAAACAAGCGCCACATATCATTACCACACGTAATAAGTCAGAGCTTATTTATGCATTGATTAGGTATTTGAGTAGTACAGCACTGGGAATATCTGGCCCGTTTTTACACTGAGATCAGATTGGCCATGTGGACCAGTCATTACGTTACTGTGTGATGGCTGTAGCTGCTCAAGCTCACCTTCAGATGGAGACGATACAGAGCCGATGGAAGGCCCTTAGGGACGTAGCGGAGGAAGTTACTGGACATGACCAGGACTTCCAGGCTGTCAGAGCCATTGAACATGTTCCCAGGTAGTCCCGCGTCTGTCAGCTTGTTGTTGTGGAGATACACTGACCTAGGGTGGAGTTGGCGTGGGGGAGGGGCGCGGTATAAGTGGTTCGGAGAGGAGCACAGGGTAAAAAGCATGTGACCCTAGGAGTAGTTATCAGTTTTTATTCAGCAGCTGTGACCGGCCTGTCTATGAATACTGGAAAAAGAACCAACATTAAGTTTGATTTACTGCAATGAGGGTTTCCTCTTCAATCACCCAACCAAATACCCCTAGCAGTCACAGTCACTTGCTCTCTCTCTCTCATGCACACATGTACACACACACAACACAGACACATTCAGAAATACACACACACACACACACACACACACACAACACACACACGCACACACAGACTTACTTCAGCTCGGGCTTCTGACCAAACGTGTATGGGTAGATCTTTGTAAGTGAATTAGCAGCAAAATCAGCGCTGACCAGTGAGGGAGGCAGGTGTTTGGGTGCAGTGGTAAGCTGTAAGGGAATTAGTAGAGATGTTATGTTACCATCTTGCGTTGTTCTCTTTGTTCTCTAGTGAACTGACAGTTCACAGCACAGACAGTATTCTCAAATGAACATGGAACATTTACAGAGGAGTCAAAACAAGTGAACTATTTTTCCATCTCATGTGCCAAAAGGGAGTTTTTCTGCATTGTTGGCATGTGGTAGGAATGGTCATTCTTTTCTCTTATCAAAAACAGGATTATCCAAAAGACATCTCTTTGATATCAAGATTAAACACAATATTACATTTAAAGTAACAAATATGGTATATACAAATAGGTGAAAATGCTACAGTACAAGGCAGCTTAACAGCGTTACATAGAATTATGTCTGTTCCCTTTTTAACATTGTTTATGGATTAAAGTAACATGGGTGTTTCAGGCTTAGTGAGCACTTACTAAATATCACTCAGTCTTTCTGTTGGCCTACTCATCCCTTTTACATCAAAAACAGCCTCTTTCGTTCTCTTGTTCTCGTTATCTCTTTTCCTCCTTCCCTTGCTCTGTCCACGTTTCAGATCTCATCAGCTGACATGGAATCACTGGAAATAATTTAAACCACAAGCTGGCCAAACTGTGTAGTAGGAGTATACACCTCTCCTCTACTGCATCAAAAAGTGTATCTAATAACCATGTAGATATATAAATGTCACAGTGTTATACTCCGAAGCACTAAGAATACGATATTCAAGCCGGAGGATCCACGGGGAAGCACAGGAAAATGATCATTCTAGATCCAACAAAAGCAGGAGTTTCAAATTACATTTCCAGACAGTTGTTTCAGCCATTTGATTATGTAAATGTTTTTCCCCAAGAAAGCAAAAAATATTTTGAGAGAGACATTGTGTTGTGGCTCTGGCCTGAGTCATTAGATATTTGGTTTGCTAAATACTTGTGGATAGAAGACTTTGGTTGTCTCAACTCTGACAGTAAAAAAACTAACATTTTAGAGCAAGAGTAGACCCAAGCAGAGGTGAGGATGGTTACACAGAGCTCCATGGTTTGCTTTTCAGAATTTTAAAGGAGCTTACTTCTGGATGTCCTGTTTTTATGTACAGCTCCGGAAAACATTAACAGACCACTGCACCTTTTTCTTTTTCTTTCCTAAAAAGATGAAAAGGAAAGTTTTGAGTAAGGAACAGATGAGTTCAATTTGCAGTGGTCTCTTAATTTTAACTCTTCTGTTCCTCACTCAAAACCTCCCTTTTCGACTTTTTTGGAAAGGAAAAAAAGGTGCGGTAGTTTCTTAATTTCTTCCAGAGCTGTATATTAATGATTACGGCAAATAAAAACATATACTGTTTACATGTAACCATTTGCCCCTGTTTCAAGTTATGTCCCAAAGAGGAAAGAATTGTTATTTGTTGTTTTGTTTTGTTTTACTGTGGCTTCAGAAAGTACTCAGACCCCTTCACTTTTTCCATATTTTGTTAAGTTATAAAACATTTTAATAAATCAAAACACAATACCCCATAATTACAAATGTATTATGTTAGCAGCGACCATGCTTTTAGTCTTCTTGGGTATGCACAAATGGATTTAAGTCGTTTCTCACATTCGTCCTTGCTAAACCTCTCAAGCTCTATGAAATTGGATAGGGAGTGTCGGTGGACTGCGATATTCAAGTCTCCCCACAGACGTTCAGTTCGGTTCAGGTCCAGGCTTCGCCAGCTCAAAGACATTCCCAGACTTGTCCTGAAGCCATGCTAGCATGGTCTTGTGGTGCATGCTTTGCGTTGTTGCCGTGCTGAAAGATTAATCATCGCCCACTCTGAGGTCTTGTGAGCTCTGAATCAGGTTTCCTTCAAGGACTCTGTAATTTTCGCCCTTTCTTTTATTCTGACCAGTCCCTGCCACCATGCTTCAACGCAGGGATGGTTTTAGCCAAGTGATGAGTGGTACCTTCTTTTTACTGGTAATTCACCAGACAAGAAGGGCCTTGGTCAGGAAGGTGATCAAGGACCCCAGCCTTTCTAAAAAAGCTGCAGATGGATGAAACTGCCAGAAGGACAAATATCTCTGCAGAGTAAATCTAAAGCTCTGTTAGTGGCCATTGGGTTCTTGGTCACCTCCTTGACCAAGGTCCTTCTCTGATAACTTTGATTACTGATTTTGCCAGATGTACAATTCCAGGAATGGGCTTGATGGTTCCAGACCTCTCTGAGGTCTACGGGAAGTTACTTGGACTGCATGGCTTGGGTTTTAATATGAAATGCCATGTGAAATGTCCAATCAATTAAATTTCCCACAGATGGACTCCAATGTAGTTCTAGGATCATCTCAATAATGACCAAAGGAAACAGGATGCATCTGAGCTTCATTTGGAGTATCATGTCAAAATGTCTGAATTAGTTACCTGAGATTTTTTTTTTAAAATCTAAAAACAAGCTCTCGCTCTGTTATTAATGGGTGATGGCAAATGACATATACCTAATCAGTTATAAGTTAAGTCCATAACACAAAATGCGAAGAAAGTGAAAGGTATGGAATACTTTCCGATGGCACTATATGAGTAATGTCTATTTTAATGACTGCATGTAGATTGATTTACCTTGTTATTAGCCAAGTACAAGTATTTAAGCTGTTCCATCACTGTGAACCCTTCATCTTCGAGGCCTGAAAGCACATGCACACAATTATAAGCAAGCACAGAGACACACAGAAGAAAACCGTTACGAGGAAAAATAGTGTTACTCAGCCTTCAATCCACTGACCACAAGACCATACACTTATCATAAAGATTATACTGCTCTGTTTCAGAGTGTGAATAAAGCTGTAAGATAAATTAATCACACACAGTAATCGTTATTGTAATTACAGATATATGATGAATGTGGACCATCTCGAAGAACAAGAGCCCACTCGTTGAGCCAAAACGGAGCATAACTCATTTCAAGTAAAGTACAGCTAGAGGCTTCAAGTAAACATGGACCCAGACAGAGAAACCCAGAGAGAACAGGACACTAACACACACTAGGAGTTGACGATCAGTAAAAACATGTCTAATCATACCAATTGGCTGTCTGTTTCTGTCTTCCTTGTCTGTGGAAGTTCTCTATCCCCTGAAGCCCTTTTTGTCTTGCTCTCTATATATTTCAGCAGCACTGCCCTGTTCACCTTGCATGTTCAGACTGTCTCTTTCTCCTTTGGCTACTTTCAGACAAAATGTCAGTGTTTACCTCCAAAAGTGGCATCCAGCAATGGAGGACTGAAGCACATAAGGACACCCAGGGTCAGGTCTAAGCAAAAACGGCACAAGCAGTAGCTATGGGCCCCTGACCGATAAGGGGCCTCAACCACTAGGAGCCACAAGGAAAGGGGCCCCAAGTGACATTATGTTTAGGGACCCCAAAAGGCTCCAGAAACCCTAGGGACACCCCTCACGGACGTGGCTTGATTGGTTGGGTGGGTGATTCACCTTGCGTTGTAAGACGGTTGTTCTGCAGGTTTAGTGTCTCCAGCTGCTGCAGATGAGCCAGGTCATCAACGGTCACAAAGCCTATCTGGTTGTTCTGGAACCAAGAGGAGACACAGATGTTATTTGGCCGAACAGCAACACGTAATTAATTCAGGACTGATGAAGAGAACATGTACGCCAACACTGGAGCAGCATTCATTTATATGCCTGAAACATTAAATCATTCCAAATGTAGAAAGATTTATCAGGCGTGTGGGACACGTGTGGGCGTGTGGGACACGCGTATCAAGATATGTCAGGTGTTGGAAATGTTTTTCAGTATCTGACTCACTAATGCTACATGACTGATTATGTGTAAAAAGGATGTGTGTATAAAATCATGCATTAGAGTGATAGTGTTTTTGTTGTACACTGTTGTGTTTATGAAACCCAGCTGTATCGATGGAGGGAAAATGGGTGTTGTATCCATGCGACCCACCTGCAGTGAGAGAATGCGTGTGCTCTCGGAGAGTGGACTTGGAAAGTCCATGAGGTCAACACCAGCACAGTCCACCGCTCCCTCGTCTGTACAAGTACACTGCCCAGGACATACAACCGACCCAGCCTTCACCACATCCCGGATATCAACGGTGTCTGTCTCTGTCACCTCCACTGGTTCTCCTTCCTCTTCCGTCTGGACCTCCGGATGGGTCTGACAGTGTACCAGAGCCCAGGCCAGGAGGAGCACATTCAGACACTGAAGAAGAGACCTCCAGGTGCTGGCCATGTCGGTGGTGATGCCTGGTTGTCAAGCCACCTCAAGTACTTCAGCTGCACCAATGATCAGTTGGGCCTATATTACAGTTTGATAAATAAATGCATAAATATTTCAAATAGAATTTGTATGAACACTGATCATATACGAGAAATCAAGGACAAACCTGTCCTCAGCTTTGCAGAGTATTTTCACTGAAAATTAAGGGACAGTTATAATATAAGTTGAAATTCAGGCTATGTAGCTCATAGGTGCTGGTGTTCTACAAGAGGTTTGTACAGACAAGGTTTCTTACAACGTCAGAATAGCAGTCGTCCAGGTGGTGGTCTGGGTATGAAAGTCAGGAAGCTATTTGTGTGGGACAAGAACAAATGTGAGAGACATTCTATTCGTGTTTTGGCATCCTTTTTATATCTAATCTACCTTCTTGTGCATTTAAGGTGTTTTTTTATATAGTTAAGGGAAAAATGTTCTAATGCTTCAAGCAACAGAACGTTTCCCAGTAGAAAACATAGTTTAATTTTACTGTCAGTCAGGGGGAAAAACTCTCTAATCATCTCCCCCTGTGCTGGTGGATAAGTTCCCAAAAAGCACTCTGCTCTACTTCCCTGGCTTAACTTTATACTTTAGTAATTGAGCAGACACTCCTATCCACAGTGTGATATTAATATAGCAATTATGTGTGCTATATGTGTGTAATACACACTCAAGACCAGTAATAGTGACTACAATTCACAAAGGGGGGGGGTTGAAAATGTTGTGTTTAAAATTTCCATCTGGAAAATGGGCAGGAAGTCCAGGGGACGCTGGTTCTACCATTGGGTGGTAGAACAGAGAAGGGTTTAGACTAGGTTGAGAACAGAGAAGAGTTTAAACTAGGTTAAGAACAGAGAAAGGTTTAGACTAGGTTGAGAACAGAGAAGGGTTTAGACTAGGTTGAGCAAGTGTAAGCTGAGCTAGAGTTGGGAAGAGTTACAGTTTGTGTAACATAGAAAAACACCCTAAAGCTCTTTGAACAAACTCTCAGTTAGTCCTTTTCTTCCCAAAATCTTGTTTTGCGGCTGACTGGACAAGTGTAGCGTCTGCAGCACATGGATGAGATCCAGTGATGAGAGATTTCCATTAGAGAAGCACATTCTGCCTTTTCCTATGAGTACTCTTTCAATAGTAATGTTAAATACATAAAGTTGGACATGCGTAATTCAGCACAGCATCACCTTTAGACTGGATGATCTATTTTTTAGTACTACACTTCTGCCATACTAGTACTGCCATACTAAACCACGTTTGTTACCATCTTAGTAAAGACAACAGCCATATAATATAGTTGGCTGAACAGCTACGTTTAAAAATGTCAAAGTGTGCATCATTTGTTTCGCGATGGACACTTCAACTGAAAGGGAGCAGTTCCAGTACAATTTAGCATTTTTTTGCAGAAGGCTATGCGGTGTGAATGTGACATACAATACCTGTGAAAATGTTTTAATCAGATAAAGACTTTTAAAGACAAAATGTTAAATTCTCAGTTTACTTTTACACCTTTCTAATTCCCCAATGATATTCAAATTAACATTGCAAAATGACACATTTAAATTGTTTCACCCTAAATACACCTGACCAAATATCAGAGACAATGAAGACACAAATCACAGGAAAATAAGAACATTTTTAAGTAGGCCACAGTGCTAACTGTCTTTCGTTGGTGAGACTGATAGATCCACGCTGAATTAACGTTTGTATGTTAAGATAACAGCAATGGCTTAGTATACAGGCAAAAGGCTACATCACATGGTCTTCTATTGAACTCCGCAAGATGGAAATCGCTCGGCTCCTCACTTGATTATTTGCACCTTACAGATTTTGGTTGTTTTGAGTGTGCAGGAGTCACACTTTCTTATCTTCAAGTTGATGACCAGAGTCTGGGTTCAAGCCCTGACTGTGATGCTAGCTGGAAAGAATTTGGGAATGGATGACACAAATTGGGGGAGGGAGAGACATAGTCAGCAGGGTTTTCCTGATCTCTCTGCACTCTAGCAACCAGCTCAGGAGGCCCGGCCGCCTGCCACATTAGCTGTGATAATCCACTGATCGTGACCTCACACCCGATGACCTACATGACTTCCTGGATGAAAGAACAGTGTGGAAAAAAGCAGAATGGCTTGGCACAGATGCATATCAAGAAAACTTGCCTACATCTATTTGCAGTTGATGTGATAAGACAGTGACATTAATTGATTTGGTTATGACAAACTAAGAGAAGGGAGGAGGAAATACAAGAAAGAATAATAGCCTATAATAAGGGGGAAAGGAAATATATTACCCCACACAACCACTGTTTTTGCAACCCATGGACAGCTGAAGTAGTGTTTAACCCCCTTTTATTTTCACATGCTATTTAGTTAAAGTATGATTAGGATTATTCATTTATTTTGCAATGTACAAAAAAGTCAAAGTTGAAGAATAATGCTAATATAATTTTTGATGAATTGTAATCTGCATGAGTCAATACACGTTGAAACTACTTTGGCAGCTAATGAATCTGTGAGTCATCTTTGGAAAGTCTCTGAAGGTTTTACACACCAGGATTGTGCAATATTTTTTCAGTAATGTTTTCCAAAAGACTTGAGGCCCTGTTATGGTGGTAGTGACCATTCCTACACAGCTATTTTCAAGTTTTAAAGTCTGCAGAGCTTTTTGCATCTCTAGTGAATACAAAATATCACCAGTGTTGTAGGTTATTGAATCCCATTTGTTCCCTTTTTTTAATAAGAAGGCAGTTATTCTGGTATTTTTGGTTTTTAATTTGTGTCTAACTTAAGCCTTTGCATTTAGCAGCAAAAGCTTATTCCTTTGAAGAATGTTTACAATGATACATTAGTGCCTTGTTACGTACTGTATACCTTAGGACAGATTCTTTGGATGTGTATAGACTGTACGTTTGTATTCTTCTTTTTACTCAGTTGTGCGGGAAAATTATTTTATCAACAATCTGGTTGACACCTCCTCAGTTTTCTCCATCACAACACTTGCGACAACAGTCGTTTTGAAATTATCAGATGCTTAATGGTGACATCCCTGAGAGGTTTCCCTCCTCTCCTGCAGCTCAGTTCAGAAGCACGATAGTATCTTTGATATTTCTGGGCGGACTAATGCATAATCCCCAGCGTAATAATTTACTTGACCATGCTTAAAGAGATTTTAAGTGTCTGATTGATTATTGTAACTCGTCCACCAATCACTACCCTTCTTTGGGAGACATTCAAAAGCGCACCTTGTTGTATATGTGCTTCAAATTCAATACTAAGAAACCTTACAGACATCTATATGGGACAGGGAGGAAGGGGTAGGTAAATGGAGGAAAAGGTTGTATAAATATATGACCCTATGTAACTTCTATATGATTTGTTCTGCAAAATCTTGTCCCTTAACCAAAATCTTGTCCCTTAATTTAGGCTTGCCTAAACAACGAATGAATCATTTATTTTAGTCACAGAAATGTGGAATATTTTCACTTCATCATTACAGAATATTTAGTTTCAAAACAAACTTTTTGTCAGATTTAATGATATCACCTAATACATGTATCTTGAAGAAAAACGCAACACCCCTGTAAGGTATGTTATGTAAAATCTGACATTGATTGATACTGTATTAGTTGCCATTGAATTGGTAATATTACTTTTAGTCATTTTCTAATGCTTCAATAGGAAATAAGACAGTAATTACTTTACTAATTTAACTGTTACTGATTTGTGATCCAAAATGTTTAGATAGTAACCTACCCAGCCCTGAGTGTATGTAATGTGTGTGTGTGTGTGTGTGTGTGTGTGTGTACAGAAGCTGCCACACCAGCAGAGTCAACATCCTGCCTCTGATATTCACATGGGACTCAGTGTGGATCTGACCAGCAGCCAAGTTTTTTGTTAATCAGATGTAAAAACATGTCATTTAAACCTAAACATGGCATATACTATATCTTGTTATAACAATTTAAGTTGCAAAGGCAGTGCTTTATCACAAACCGTCACAGATTAAATTCTTAACTAGTCTTCACTTCTGCCTTGGGCCTAATTACACCATTATCCTGTGACTTTATTCATTATACAGCGCTCCATCTTGTGAATTTATACTTTGGTATATCACTGTATACCAATGTACACACTTACCAAACATGACAGCAACAAATGCACAACGCGAATAGTGAGTGTACATTCATCCCAGAGTTGGTGACTCAAGTTGCAGACTTGGATTCAATTTGCAGTTAAGTCAGCAATATATTGACTTGTGACTTGACTTGTGATCTGTTCAAAAGACTTGAGACTTGACCTGGACTTGTAGTCCTTGGAAGGTAAATATAGAATAGCTAAAACTAAGAAGAAAACCTTCCTTCAAGCTTTGTTCTGGTCTGGTAGCTCAAGTGGTTGAAGTTGAAAGTCACCTAGGTAACGTTCGCGATAGTGCATCTGTTCCATTCATAATGGCATTTGGCAATTAAGATTTTATACATTCAGTGAGAAGCCTAATGATAGCTGTCAAGAATTGGGCCTGTTTCCAAATCTTTGACAGCTAATTAGTTACAGTAGGTAATTACTAGCCAACACATATAACCATACAGAACACAAAGAGCTGTTAGGTCATGGCTAACCTATGTAAAATAGTCAGACAATCAGATAGAACAGTATATAGAATAGGCCGGCCCCAAGCCTCAACATGATCATACTTCAATTAACCATTAAATGCATGATTGCTATGATAAATTAAATGTTACAATTCAGTATAAGTGTACTAGATTATTATCTGCTGATTTAAAATTGCCCATAAAATAATAGTCATCCCCCAAAAAGTGCACCTTAAGTTAAAAGGACTTTCTTTGGACTAATCGACCTTGACTATAACCTATAGTGGTTAAAAGACTTGAGACTTGGACGTGCAATGCTGTGACTTGACTTGGACTTTTCTGAAGTTACTTAAAGACATATCTGGTTCATCCCGACATAAAATTGTGTTCCGTAACAGACAACATATTCTAATACTATCCTAAAAGGCTTGTTTACCTTCATAAAAACACAATACCAATCAGTTACTCAAATCTGAAACATGTATATGTTAGGTTTTACAAGATACTCTGTAAAACCAAATTCACATCTGGGTGGGTGTGAATTTGTATCGCACACTATTTGGGGCAGCAGGATGCGTACCATTTAGAGTGTCGGGGTAGTAACTGAAAGAAAGTGATCTATCTATCTGCCCTAGTGCAAGGCATTCATCAAAAATGGCTTATACCTGGTTGTGACTCCAGTTTACAAGGCTACAGTGGAGTTGTAACAGTACCAACAGTAAGAACCCATTATTTAACCTATAATTCCCCCAGGCAATGGAAGCGTACTGCCACATAGGGAATTCTTGGAATATTATTGATGGCAAATGACCAATTCCTACACAGTCAGTACAAAAGATGTTTTGACCGGAGCTACATAGAGTAATGATCGAGCATATCCAAGCAACGAACAAGAAAGTGTAACTCTGGACCTGAAAATGGTATTTCAACACTATATTTTAATGCATATAATATAGTGCATACACCAATATAAAGTTACAGTACATGAATGATTTACCTTCTCTGACGGAGGGAGGTTAGCAGTGACTGAGGCAAACAAAGTACAGTCTGCTGTCCAGTCCAGCGAGATACAGACCCATAGCAGGATAAAGAGGAACTACAGCAACTCCACAGTCGCTCCAGATCTAGATCCCCACCAGATGTGTGAGTAGAGTGGGAGTATATGAGGGAAAGCTCAGGAAAAGGAAAGGAAAAAGAGAAGAGGGGGAAAATAGTAAGAGAGAGAACTGGGAGCTGAAGCACAGCCAAAAGTAAAACATTCTTTGTTTTTAGCTTATATTTTTGACATGGTAAGGAAGCCATTTCATGTTGCGATTAGTATGTTCTGAAGAAAGGGAATATTCCTCCTGATTGATCAAGACTTTCCCTATTGCTCATAAATAAAAATGAATAATTATTACTTTGAGCCTTAACAAGTATGGACTGAAAGTATATTGGGTGTACTTAAAAGTTGTTTAACTTCAAATAGATGCTCCTGCTTAATGAATTATTCGTTTCACTTTGAGTAGATTACAAAGACAAAATAATTATGATTTAGGGTGCCAAGCATGGCAGTGACATTATGAATTTGTTCCCTCATAACCCTTACAAAATAATAATTTTTCCATGATATAATTGTTAACAACAGCTGAAACAGCAATTAAGAAATAATAGATTCAATAAAATTAAAGCAAAAAGCAACTTACGACCTCAGGTGAAGCAAAAGGACAAGAGTACGAGCAAAAGACAAATTAACATTCGAACATATCTAGAATATTCCGAATTAGTAAATGCTCTTCAGAACTAGGGAATTTGTTCTACCAACAAATTCGTTCTAGCCAAGTTACAATATTTTTCCATGCACCATAGCACTAAAGGCCCCTTCCATTGCTGCTTACTTGATCTACCAGCACCCGTCACCATCTGTAGCTCCTGGTGGTCAATAATTACACAGAAAGAAATGCATGCATTACAAATATCCACCTGTGCTATAAATTCATTAAGTTAATAATTAATGCAAAAGACATTGTTATAAGGGAGTGCTTGACATGCTCCAGCCTGCCTAGGACTTGGACTATCCTGGGGAAGTATAAAATAACAGTTGACACTGACAACTTGACTGACATTTTCTTCTGTGAAAAAAGCTTGAATTGGATTTACTGGTAATTTCATAACAGACGAAGTGGGCCATCAATTGAAAAAATACATAGAATGTGAAATATCAAGATAGCTATAAATGACAAAGCAGTATAGAAATACTTTTGAACAAAATCTAATGGATGGATCTTCCCATAAATTGTTTACAGTATATGCTGGGGGTGGGCAAAATAATTCTAAAAGGGAGTGCTCCTAAAATCAGATTGTTACCTGTATTAAAGGCATCTGTCCAAAGAAGCAATCAATCTTTCAGATTCCAAACTCTCCACCATGGCCAAAGAGCTGTCCAAGGATGTCAGGGACAAGATTGTAAACCTACACAAGGCTGGAATGGGCTACAAGACCATTGCCAAGCAGCTGGGTGAGAAGGTGACAACAGTTACCAGAGACATTTTTTGTCACTCTAAGTCATCTTTTATGAATAGCTCCAGATCTCAAATTGACCCCAAAAAATAATAATGAAAAATTAGCCCCTGATCTATTCATCAGTAATGCCAATCGCGCATTTTGACAATGCAGATGTGCAGGCTGCTTGCGTGTACATCGAAATTTTCCACATTCAAAACCCTGTACCTTCTGTCCTGGGGGGGCAGGGCTAAGCTTTGAATGTATTGTGATCAAAGCAGCTGGGACCAAGAGAACCATGGGTAACACACTATGCCATGAAGGACTGAAATCCTGCAGCGCTCGCAAGGTCCCCCGTCTCAAGAAAGCACATTCACAGGCCCGTCTGAAGTTTACCAATGAACATCTGAATGATTCATAGGAGAACTGGGTGAAAGTGTTGTGGTCAGATGAGACCAAAATCGAGTTCTTTGGCATCAACTCAACTCGCCGTGTTTAGAGCAGGGGGAATGCTGCCTATGATCCCAAACATGGATGTGAAAACATTATGCTCTGGGGGTGTTTTTCTGCTAAGGAGAGAGGACAAATTCACCGCATCAAAGGGAGGATGTACTGGACCATGTACCGTCAAATCTTGGGTGAAAATGGGTTGTGGATGGGTATTCCAGCATGATAATGACCCAAAACACACAGTCAAGGCAACACAGGAGTGGCTCAAGAAGAAGCACATTAAGGTCCTGGAGTTACCTAGCCAGTCTCCAGACCTTAATCCCATAGAAAATCTGTGGAGGGAGCTGAAAGTTTGAGTTGCCAAACGTCAGCCTCAATACCTTAATGACTTGGACAAGATCTGCAAAGAGGAATGGGACCAGGAAAATGGCAGGTTTTGTGATGTAAAAAAAATTGACAAAGATAAATCATGTCAGAACTTTTTCCACCTTTAATGTGACCAATAATGTGAACGATTCAATTGAAAAACGATCTGAAATCTTTGAGGGGGAAAAATAAAAATAATAAACTCACAATTACCTGGTTACATATGCGTGGACACGTTTTAAATAATACTTTGTTGAAAAACCATTTGAATTTATTACAGCACTCAGTCTTTTTGTGTAGGAGTCTAGTAGCATGGCACATCTTTACGTGGCAATATTTGCCCACTCTTCTTTACAAAAGCGTTTCAAATCTGTCAGATTGCAAAGACATCTCCTGTGCACAGCTCTCTTCAGATCACCCCACAGATATTCAACTGGACGCTTGGGGTCGTTGCCGTGCTGAAATGTGAACTTCCTCTTCATCTTCAGCTTTTTAACGGACACATGGAGATTTTGTGCCAAAATTGCCTCGTATTTGGAACTGTTCATAATTCCTTCCACCCTGACTAAGGCCCGGTTCCAACTGAAGAAAAACGTCCCCAAAGCATGATGCTGCCACCACCATGCTTCACTGTGGCTATGGTGATCTTTGGGTGATGTGCAGTGTTATTTTGCGCCAAACATACATTTTCTTATTATGGCCAAAAAGTTCAACCTTGGTTTCATCAGACCATAACACATGTTCCCACATGCTTTTGGGAGACTTGATGTTTGTTTTTGTAAACTTCAGCCAGGCTTGGATGTTTTCTATGTAAGAAAAGGCTTCCGTCTTGCCACCATACCCCATAGCCCATTCATATGAAGACTTCAGGAGATTGTTGTCACATGTAGCACACAGTCAGTACTTGCCAGAAATTCCTGCAGCTCCTTAAATGTTGCTGTAGGCCTCTTGGAAGCCTCCCTGACCAGTTTTCTTCTCGTGTTTTCATCAAATTTGGAGGGACATCCAGTTATTGGGTATATCTCTGTTGTGCCATATTATCTCCACTTGATGATGACTGTCTTCACTGTGTTCCATGGTATATCTAATGATTTGGAAATTCCTTGGTACACTTCTCCTGAATGATATCTTTCAACAATGAGATCCCTCTGATGCTTTGGAAGTTCTCTGCGGACGATGGCTTTTGCTCTGAACTGCAACTAAGAAAATGTCAGGAACAGCTACTAGAACAGCTGGACTCAATTTGTGAATACTCAGAGTCACTTTAAATGATGGCAGGGGTGTAATGACTTCTATTTAAGATGAGTTTGAATGTGATTGGTTAATTCTGAACACAGCCACATCCCCAGTTATAAGAGTGTGTGCATACTTATTCAACCAGGTTACTGTAAGGTTTTTATTTTTCACTTTTCCCTCTGGAAGGTTCGAGTTTGTTTTTCAATTGAATTATTCACAATATAGGTCACATTAAAAGTGGAAAGATTTCGGAAATTATTTATCTCTGTCTCATTCTTTTACATCACGAAAACCTGGTATTTGAACAGGGGTGTGTAGACTTTTAATCCACTGTATTTCCCTCATAAAAATGCAAATCATTGTATAATTTTTTTTACATGTGTTATTCTGGATTTTTTTATTATTCTGTCTCTCATTGTTCTAATAAACCTACCAATAAAATGATAGACTGATAATTTCTTTGTCAGTGGGCAAACGCACAAAATCTGCAGGGAAACAAATACATTTTCTCCCTCAATATAGTATCAGCCTATGTCAGTTATATAAGAAGTCTGATAATTTGCACATTGACATTTGAGTTTTGAGTTTTCAAAGCAATATGAGGCAACTGAAAGCTCAAATTGCAGGTGGATCAGTCATAAAAACTGCTAAATTATTTTGTGTCAAGGGGAACAGTCTCAAAAACCAGGACAGCATAGGCTGATCATGAACAAATTGCATAAATTGTCTATCTATTTGGTATTGTATGTTGAGCTTTTCTGGGATGTACTGGAGCACAGTGTGAAGTACATTCCCACCTCCTTCATCCATGAAAGAACTGGAGGCTTTTCTTGTAGAATGGTGCAATATCCCACTACACACAGATCAGGACTTGTATGACAGCATTCCAAGAAGGAATGGAGCTGTTCTGAAGGTAACAGGTAGTCCTACTCTGTATTAGGTCCATAATAATAATATGCTGTTAGGTGTTTTCTATTATTTTGTATACACCTGTATATAATTGTTATTGGACATAGATGTCTTGCGATGGGGCTTAGAGAATATACAGTAAGTGCCTGTTGATTTTTTTTATTCATTCAGCACTTTGTAATTGTGAGGGGATATTGCCTTGAGCTTTCTCAATCCCAACTCGATCTTAGATGTGGCTGAAAAGAGACTTTCTTTTTTTAAACACTGACATTTTGTGGTAAAATATTGTGGGTTTTTCTATTCTAAAAGTTGCTGCTATGAACAACTGTTTTCTTCTAAAACCATAATTGTCAATGAATATATAAAGGGTCTACGATTACCATTAAACCTACTTCATGAATGGAATACAACACCTAGAAGTTACATTATTGTAAACATCAGTTTCTAATATTTATTATAAAAAATAATTGCCAATTTGCATAACACTTAAGAGTTGTGTTTCGGTATGAGCATGATTGCTATAATTACTCCATATTTAAATGGCAAATAAACAACCATTTGTAATTAAATTTTCTCTGCAGTATATGCAAATCTAGAAATGTTTTTGAGTACTTGACCTCGACTTTTAAGTGCTAAATTATCCCACACTACCACAACTTTTCCTTAATGAAAGGAAAAGCAAACAGTTTTTGTTTTGTATTTTCGCTAATATGCATTCAAACTAAAGATAAGTTGTCTTACAGTTCGGCCAAATCAATGTGTAGCTAAGACATGGAAAAGTCTCCTTTTTAGCTCATTTAACACATGATAATCAAAAGTCACTTCTCAATACTGGTCCAGGCTGGGTCAGAGAAGTGCTATAGCAGTTTGTCTTGTTATGTCACTGCTGGTCACTCTATTAGCCAAAACTGACCTCCAGTGGGAACAATTGATTTTTTTAGTTATTTTCATTCATGGCAATTACAGCTACAGAAATTAGGAGACCACTGCACCCTTTTCTTTCCTTTACAAAAAGGATGGATTTGAATGAGGAACAGAAGGGTTCAAATTATCACTGCAAATTGAACGCTTCTGTTCCTCACTCAACGTTTTTGTAAAGGAAAGAAAAAGGTTTGGTGGTCTCAGAATTTTTTCCGGAGCTGTACATTAATATCAAGTGTAGATTTCAAGGAAATATGCTTAAAACCCAAAAACATTCCCCGATGGCACAATATGTTTAATTGTGGGAAATTTGCTGTAAAATTCAACATTGTATCTGAACAGTTTTGGAGGGGCCCTAAAGGTTTAGGCCAGACTTGGGTCCAGGTATCCTATGGAAAGGCAAGTACAGATGTTTTTTTCAGTTGTTCTCCATTGCTCCTCCTGCTAGCAAGGGGGAGGACGATGACATTAGAGGACACACCCCAGAGCAACTTCTTGAATGGCCTTCCTAAAGGTTACAGTTGTGTCCAGTATTTTGTACTCAAATGTTTGTTCATTATTGTTAAAAGTTTTTTTAAGCAGCTATAGAGTTCTTTGAAAAGAATAGAAACATGGACAATCCTTAAAAATAGAGGCTTAGTTTTAAGACCCTGCAGACAGACTTTGGATTGCAGGACCCATATGTTACTTGTGAGAGAGCCAGGCCAGAGCCTAACAAGTCCTGTGTAGGGAAATCTACTAGTCCTTTATAGAGTGAAAAACTACTCATTTTCACTGGGATCAGAACCGTGCAAACTGAAAAGGAAATTATGATTAAAGGAAACTGAATGTATGATGTGGAAATTCCTTAACTAAATGCCTGTTGTTTTTGGTTTCACCCCTGATTTCACCCCTGAGTTTATCTGAAAAAACTAAAATAAATAGTGATGGGCCAAAAGGCCACTAAAAGGAATATTGCTGGTTTGCTACATTTTATTCCCACATTAAACACTGACTCTGGATCTACATCATTAGATGTAGCATTAAGCCACCAGAAATACATAATTAAAAATATTTCTTATCCCAGGACTATTCAACTTATGAATATGCAGTAGGACTGCACAGTTAATACGTCTTTCAAGCTACTTCCTGCACTCTCCAAGACCTGCATAGTAGTTTGCACTGTTGTTTTCCAAACAGCCACTGTCCCTTTCAGTAAGTTATTCTATATTTAGTATTCCAACAGTTCACCCAATTGCTTTATCTATATCACACAACAAATGTTCAAATTTGTTTTACTATTTTCTGAGTAAAAAACTAAGAGAGAGCACATACTTTACATCCTCTCTGGGAACCATCACCTTATCGTGGTGGAGAGGTTTGTGTGTTCCTATGAACCTGAGGGCTGTGGTGTCTGGGGCTTAGTGCTACTGGTAGGGTTTACCATGGCAAAGTGGTCTCAGGGGAGGAGCCAGACTAAGAATGGTTCAAAAACACCCTATGCACAAACGAGGAAGAGGAGGAATTACCCTGCCCGGTAGAAGCCCGGGGCCCCCTTCTGGAGCTAGGCCCACAGGGAGGGCTCACAGGTGAGCGCCCGGTGGCCGGATTTGCCAGTGAGCCCGATCAGGCACAGCCCGAAAAGCAACATGGCACCCCCCTATCCATCCTATGGGCCCACCACTCATGGGAGAAACAGCTGGGGTCGGGTGGCAGTGAAGGCCAGGGGCCTTGACAGACCAGACCCGGCGGCGGGGGATGGATCTGGGGACATGGAACGTCACCTCTCTGTGGGGGAAGGAGTTGGAACTTGTTGGGGAGGTGGAGCGCTATCAGTTAGATCTAGTGTCTGATTCCTCCTTTGTTCAAGACGTGCACATTTTAACGTGTGTTATTCAGGAACCAGTGTTACGTATTAGTAGCCTTTGTTTTGGTTGTCCTGCCAACAATTGTCACTGACAGTCCCAACAACGATGATAGAAATTGGCTATACAACACCAACTGAAGTAGGACAGGGCTGTCTTTAATTAGTCTACCTAGGGTTAGGAGACATCCTAGCTTCCTCTTGTTCAGCTTGACTGCTTGTACCGATCTACCTGCTGAAAAACAGGAGCACAGCATGGGCTCATAACATGTTCTGGTCCCTGGTGATCAAAACCATTAAAGAGGAAGACTACCATTATTTCAAACAGTATTTATTTGATAGTAACAGGGTTAATTTAGTGGAAATTATATTAGCATCATCAATCATTCATGCAGTCACAATCACAACACGGTTGAATAGAACATGAAACAGTCAGTTTCACTTAGTGGTCCATCCATACAGACCCGTTTGAGATACTGATAATAAGGAATAATGAGACCAAATCCATGGGTTTACACTTATTCATAATGTCAACAGGAAATATTGCACACCTGAGAGGCACTTCACCGTTCTATTAACTCATCTCTCAAAGGCAAAATAGGGAGAAATGAGAGTAGCACAGCTCTGAGACGGGACAAAACGTTATTAATCCGGTCCAAAATATCAACAGACATTTCTTTCATTTATTATCAATTCACACATTATACATACTGGAGGAAAAGGTCAGACATCGCCAGAGATTTGTTGCACCTACATTAGTGCACCTAGATTAGTGCACCTACAGGTATGTCTCTCTATTCTAGCGTTTTCTGATTATTAATATGTATATTAGAAAAATAACAGAGGGTTCAGAGTGAGAAAGGTTTGATGGAAATCAGTCTCGCTCCATTATTCCATCTGGTTCTGCTCTTCTCCCAAACCCTCTACTCCTACAGAGGAACACCCTGTTATAATGATAGCTAGAGGAGGGTAACTGCTGTTACTGAAATGCTAGAAGTGGCCCCATAATGACAGGCAGGAACCAGTATTGTTGTTGTCACCCTTAGTGGTTCAGTTTAGGATTGGGAAAAGATCTGATCCTACACCAGTATTAGGAAGTTAACTTCTGCCTGTAACCCCAAGGTTCTACATCACAGCTTGGCTTTGCCTGGCTGCAGCTGAAGACTTTGGAGCTTCATGGCCATTCCCATGTTCCCTGTGATCTTCAACTTGCCTTGGAAGAACGCCTGAAAATTGGAAAAGAGGATCATTATAACCAGAAACCAGACTGAGAGATGCTGATGATACACATGCTTTTAACTGGTGCTATTGGTTTCTTTTTGAAAGGAATAGCACAAGGGTTCCTCTCACACACCCGCCCGCACGCACGCCCCTGCAAGAGGATTTCAAATACTGCTGACGTTTTCGATTTAATGTTTTTACTGCTATTGATTCCAATATTTATTTTGTTCTACATTAAAAATAATGAATTTTTTTATGACTGATTAGAATGGTTCAGAATAAACACATTGGAAACAAACAATTCAATTCTCCAAACAGCTCTTGATCAAAGTGCAGTTGCCATTCTGGGCAGCGGGAGGTAAATAACCCTGCAGTCAACACAGCAGGAAAACACTAATCTGGTTGGAAAAACGTAACAAATGGAAATACGTAATTCCTGCACTACACTCCGGCATAGACAGTGTTTTGCACATTTTTATCTGTGTGTTTCATTTTTTAATCTGTGTGTTTTACATGTTCATCTGTGTGTTTTATATGTGTTTTATTTGTTGATTGGTGTATGTTTTTCTTTGTGTTCACCTGCCCAGTTTAAATAGTTAAAGTAGACTGACTGTGCTTTGTGTGGGAGGAAGTGGGAGTTGTTTGGGACCGCACTGGTTGTTAATACCTACAGAGAAACATGAAACAAGATTAACTCAACTGGCTGCTCTCATAGCCAAATGTCTCCCTGTTTTGCTCAACAGCTAATCTCTCATGGACAGACTACGTAAACATAAATGGAACCGTAGATCTGTCAGGAGATAACGAGCAGCATTGTTTCCAGGGCATTAAACAAACTTTTGGATGAGAATGGGATGGGAAATTAGGCTATAGACTTGGTGATCATTTAAAAAAAGAGTGTAACTTTCTCAACGAAATCGGTTTGTAAGGTCAGACTTTTCATCTGAAGGGAGATTTCATATGGATGATGTAGTAATTAGTGTCTCATTAAATATGCAAGTTTACAACCAACAGAAAGAATACAGCCTATCAATACCATCAAGTGACAACAGCAGATTTTAGGAACTACTATGGGGGAAAGATATTGCCCACCAAAGCCAAGCAATACTTACTGTCTGTGGGTTCATTTTCCCCGTCATCAAGGAAAGCAGGTCTTCATCTGACATAGAAATAGTGCAGTCTGCTTTCTTTTCTAGTAGCAAAACAAGCAGGAGGGGAAAAGAAGAATTCAATACAAGGGACTACAAAAATCAAACACTATTATTAGCATCAGTGCTTATTAATACAGCTTTTCATATTCTCACTGTGAATGAGGACCAAACCTGTCATTCAGCGCTTGTTAATCTTACCTGTGTCATTGTGAACACAACCTCTGCCATTCTTTACATCCACTATCCAAGTTGCCTCCTGACCATTAGGTCCATTCTTCACTTTAAAAGCAAAAACCCCTCCGATCTTCTTCACAAATGCCTCCCCATCCTATCAAGAGATATGGTAGCATAAATAACTACAAATTATAAAATCAGTACAGTTACAGTCCCCCCCAAAAGTATTGGAACGGTAAGGCAAATTCCTTTGTTTTTGTTTTTCACTGAAGACATTTGGGTCAAAAGATGAGTACGAGACAAGAGTTCAGAATTTCAGCTTTCTTTTCCTGGTATTTACATCTAGATGTGTTAAACAACTTAGGACATACCACTCTTTGTTTGAACCCACCCATTTTTCAAGTGTGCAAAAGTATTGGAACATGTGACTGACAGATGTTTCTTGTTGCCCAGGTGTTGCCTTTTAGGTTGATTGTTCAAACATTAAATAGCTCTGCATGACTAGTCTAAGTTTCCATCCTTGGTTTAAACCTATAAAGCACTTGGTATAACTGCATTTCTTGGTAAAGAGGATAAACCAACATGAAGACCATATAGCTGTCTATGGGAGTAAAGCAAGCCATTATCAAGCTGAGAAAAGAAGGAAAATCGACCAGCGCCATGGGACGAACATTGGGCATAGCAAGCACAACAATTTGGAATTTCCTGAAAAAGAAAGAAACTACTGGTGTACTGAGCAACAGATGTCAAACAGGTCGGCCAAGGAAAACAGTAGTTGATTACAGAAATAACGTGAGAAACCCCCCCCCTTCAAAAAATCAGTAAGTGACAACACCAACGACCTCCACAGTGTAGGGGTGAAGGTATCACAATCCACTGTTTGAAGAAGACTCAGAGAGCAAAAATATAGAGGCCACACCACAAGATGCAAACCACTCATCAGCAGTAAGTTTGGTCATGGCTTGGGCGTGCATGGCTGCTTCTGGAACAGGCTCATTAATATTTATTGATGATGTAACTGATGATGGTAGCAGCAGAATGAATTCAGAACTGTACAGAAACATTTTGTTTCTCAATTTACAGAGAAATGCACTGAAACTAATCGGGAGGAACTTTATCATGCAGCAGGACAATGACCCAAAGCACACAGCCAACAAAACAAAGGACTTCATCAGGGGGAAAAAGTGTATGTTTTAGGACTGGTCAAGTCAATCACCTGACCTTAACACAATAGAGCATGCATTTCAACTCCTTAAGGTGACTGAAGGGAGAATCACCCCAAAACAAACAAGAACTGTAAGAAGCTGTGGAGAAATCCTGGAATAGCATCACAAATGAAGAATGCAACAGTTTGGTGATGTCGATGGGTCACAGGCTTGAGGCAGTTATTCCAAGCAAGGGTTATGCCACCAAATATTATTATTGTTATTTACTAAGGTTATTTGTTCCATTACTTTTGCTCCCCTAAAAATGATGTGGTCTAATACAAACGGTGATGTCCTAAGTTGTTTAACACATCTAGATGTGAATACCAGGAAATCAAAGCTGAAATTCTGAATTCTTGTCTCATACTCATCTTTTGATCCAAACCCAAATGTCTTCGGTCACCAACAATATCAAAGGAATTTGCCTTACCGTTCCAATACTTTTGGAGGGGACTGTATAAATAACATACGATTTTTTTATGTCATGTCCAAAGATGATAGACAGAAAACTGCAACGAGGACAAAGATTATAGAATGCCTATAGAAAGCCAACAACCCCTTGAAGTTTTCACATTCTGTTGTTACAGTGCCTCAGAGCTTCAAGCTCTTAATGATCACTCTTTTGGTAGTAATGAGTCTCTTGGTATAAGTGTCTTCTAACTTTGCACACCTATATTTAGCAAAAAATTACCAATAACCTTTACAAAACTGTTAAGCATTGCTAATTATTTGGGGAGTGCCAGTAATCTTCAAGTCATGCCTAAAATTATCTGTTGGATTTAGGTTAAGGCCTTCACTGTGCAACTCACGCACCATTATCGTTTTATTCCCCCTCCACTGTTGCTTTGGCTGTGTGGTTTGGGTCATTGTCTTGCCTGAAAGGTGAACTCCTGTTCCAGTTTGAGCTTTCTTGCAGAGCGTAAGAGGTTTCCTTCAAGAACTTTCTTCGGATGTGGCTCCATTCACTTTTCATTTTATTCTGAGATCACAAGGGCCCCATTTCAGAAACATCCTCATAACATGATGCTGCCACCAGCATGCTTCAAAGTAGAGAAGGTTTTCTGTGGGTGATGTGTTGGATTTGCTCCAAACATGGTCTCATGTATCTCAGTAAGAGCAGGGTCGTTGAAATCCTTCAACTGATCCCATGCCTGTGTCCCAAGATGATGTCCCTAAGCAGTTCAGACAGGTGTTCTAATACGACGATATTTAGTTCTATAGAATGATTTCTATTAATAATAGGATTTCCAATGCAGGGTAATAAAGCAGCTGTTACATGTGCTCATTTTCGACTGAAGAGACAGGAGCGTACATGCCCTGTCCAGCCTGTATACCCTGATCAGCTCGTTTGCCTAGGGTGTTGTGTTCTCCTTCACTGGAAGATCACAAAAGACAGCATCGATAGAATACAATAATACTCATATTCTAATGCTTCTGATGTGCCGGTCGGGCCTTAACATACCCTCCTAGTTTGCGTTCACAGAGTGAGGTTTGTTTTTTGCTCACATTGGTATTTGTACTAATCATATCAGTTTAGAATTGGGACCCCAATGTAGACACAACAAAGTAAGCCCAGAGAGATTGGAAATAATTTGATGGGAAACTTCAATTTGCAATGTGAAATAATTCAGACATTCTTAAAAGTAAAGAGGATCTTTGTTGTCCACAGTTAGAAATATTGTTAAATAAATTGATTTTGCAAGCTGTAGGCATTTAGAATTTAACATCATTAGCCCTGTATATGAGTTAAATGATGCTGGGTTACAATTTATTTTGAGAGTCCCAATTTCCAATCTGTAGATGTTCTATGGATAGCAATACTATCAATAAACATTTAATTATCTATCTGTTGAGAGGCAACTGCTTACTAAGGTTCGGGTTAGGTTTAGAACAAGGTTTTAAGGTAAGCGTTAGTATAAGAGTTAAGGATAGGGTAAGGTTTGGTGGATAGTTAAAATGTTACCAATAGTCAGCCGATAATATGTAGAGCATCTACAGGCACTTTTGGGACTCTCAACATAAAGTGTTAGCTGATTCTAAATGAATAATGTATTTCTTAAACGCAGATTCTATCATAATTAACTGCACTAAAGAAACATAGAATGAAAACTAATCCACACCTGTTGATGCAATCAATCTTTAGAAACAGTGTTCTGTTTCAGCTATTGTGATTGTAAATGTTAAGGAATTTACATAGATTAATGGAATTCTCCCGAGTGCACAAAGAGATGTTCATCATCCAGTATTTGATGTTTATAGAAAAGGATGAGATCAGCTGCCAAGGAACACACAACTTCAGATTGCACCACCATTTATCTGACTGATTCAACACCATAACCATGACATTTAGGAATTACAATTGCAATAGAAATTACATGGTTCCACATGTGCTGCCATCTAAACGGAATATAAATAGTTTCTCCAAGTAATACAGTACCATCCATATAAATAGCCCTAGTTATATGGCCCTGGAGGAAATAATCCAAGGTCACAATATACCAATGTTTGGGGTTATAAGGGTCAGAAAAAAATCTAAATACGTTTGTGTGACTACGAGATGATGGTTTGAAGCATAATCAGCTAACCTATAAATATGCCATATTCCAATAGCCTGCGTTTCAGTTTTGGGCGTGTTAGAGCGGACGCAGAAATTAAAGGTACCTCCTCCAGCTTCTTGTTGATCTCCTGGAAGACCGCATGGGCTTTGAACCCGTTCAGGCTACCCTCTGCATTGGTGTTGACTGCCTGGATTCTCTCGAAGCTAGAGACGAAATAATGACACAAACCGAAAGTGAGATAAAGAGAGAACACCGTTGACAAGAGAATTGTGAAACACACTGTTTGTATATTGTATATTGAGGCAATTCATTTTATTAATGTATCTTTATTTTTATCACTTTTTGCTTATGTAACACCTTTTCAGTGGTTGAAAACGTTATTGCATACATCATTTATGATTAACTGATTATCATATCCTGGAATCAATGTCATGTTGTAAAACTCCAGAGTGTCATTAACGGGTTATTTATACAAGTGTTATCTCTAAACCTAAGGTACAAAGGAAATTATGCTGATGTGTTCTCATTGTAAAACCCCAAACAATAGCAAGCTAGCTGCTAACTGCGGACTATTTTATTCTGAACTGCATAGCTAGCTATGTTGGCTATCTAGCTTGCCGCAGATGCATAATGCGAGGGAACAGCAAAGGGTTGTGACTGTTACTAACCCAAAATACGTCTCACCTTTCAGACTGTGATTCGCGCATTTTGTAATGTGAAACAACCATTTTCAAAAACACAGATGCAGCTCGTGTCTGCTGATGTACTGTTAAGCAACTTTGTACCCAGTCGGAATTCCTTATTCCTGCTGCTCCGCAAGACCCTAAATATAGATAGCGGAAACGAAGATGATTTGATCGACAATGCGGCATTCTACTAGCCGTGACAGTGCAGGGAGAGGACAGCAGAGGACATAAACGGTGCAGTCTGGGACATTTCTGATTCACAAAATTATTTTCTATATAATTTTTGGAAAGCTCCATAGGCTGGATGTGTCAAATGTTGTTCATATCTGCATAATCTATAAAAACAAACACTCACTATCACACCCGAGGATACCCATTCTGGAACCCTTTTTGAATTGACAGCGTCTCTTGAACCAGTGGTCTAAAGCGTGAACTGCATTATTAAGAACTTCAGGTTGATATTCTGTTTATTTACCCAAAATGTTAGTCCGTCATTTTGGTTAAATAACATATTTGTTCATGTGATGTAAATATTTTTTTCATTATGGGTAACTATTCAAGTATCAAAGTGTGTCAAATTTAATTTATTTGTAATATTTTGGTAATGTCCCATTTTTCTTCCTTACATTTTCGTAATGTCTACTTCAACCGGTGGGAGAGAGTCAGCCAGCATAGCTTCTTGATCACACAAGCTAAGCAATCCTTAACCAACAACACCATACACTAGCCTCTCCTTGAAAACTCCTGGGCTCTAAAGTTACTTTAATTGCGGCCACTGGTGGCAGTTATAGTATAACTTCAAGGTGTTTCCTTCAATGCAAGGCCTGTGGGATGCTGGCAGTATGGTGTTGCCGTCAGTGCGGATCTTTTGGCAGCCTTCACTCTGATCTTATTGATCAAAGAGGTCCCTGTCTGAAAATGTGTGAAGACCACTGGCTTAAAGTAATTTACAAATCATTATTAACCAATAAACCCAGTTGACTACCATATGTAACCGAGTTAAGAATGTATATAAGTTCACTCTGAGATATTGTAAACAGCTGATAAAAATGGTCAGTTAATGGAAGAAAGTACAGCCCTAGATATAAATGGTTCTGTTTTGTTTCTATGCATACAACACTCTCGACCAGAAGACAATTGACCAATCACATTTGTGTTGTTATAACGCTTCAGGCGGTGGCTTCAAAACCAATGAGCATATATACGGTGTGAGGTTTCCTATCTCCCTAAAAGAGGCTTACACAATTAGCTTTAAATATTGCAGATGCAGAGGGCAAATGTGCATAAAATGAAGGAATTCAGAAACAACGTAATATTTTTAGTAGTAGCCAATGACAATTTTAACTATGGAATGCAATATGATTAAATATGCCAATGAGTTATCCCATCTACACATTGTTACAGTCTTGTAATTCGCAGCAGGATAATGTATAATTTGTTTGGTTTGATGGAAATGTGGAGGAACAAGTAAATGTGGAGGACAACCATTGCACATGAAGAAGAGAGCTCTGCATCTCTATGGGCCAGATCGATTCCTCCAGATTTCAATGGCGTAGATGCTGCCCTCTTCTGGAAATGTATTACACTTCATGAGCTAGGAATAAATGTCAAGATAGCAAAATATTTTCTGGCTGTTGCGTTTTGTTATATTAGATTAGAGTTAAGCAGGGTTGATATCCCTGATTAATTTAAAAGAGAGAAATATATTCCCAGCATATCCGTCAAAATGTTTAGCACCTGTGGTGTTTGGCAGGGCAAGGCTAGGAACCTGCTACCTTTTGCCCCCCATCTAGACACACACTACCCTATGCTCCAAATAGGTATATTTAATTGAGGGGGGGCTGCTTTTGGTCAAGGTCACTAAAATATTATGTCGTGTCAGTTAATAATGTATACATTATAATATAATTAATATTACTTAGTCTAATTAGCGTAAAGGTAAACTGAGAGGTTGGGCTCTAGGAACCTGTTCAACGGAGGTGAATTGTTCCTCTGTTCCTAAATGCTGACGCACCACAATGTCATTTTCCTATAGTACCTCTTCTGTTTCCGCTGTTGGAAATTACAGTAGTAATTTATTTATTTCTATGTTTTGGGAATGGGCTGTGTTTTTAACTAAATTAGGTAGCCAGGGGGGGACATTTGCAACGCGGACATAGCTATCTTCCTACTGTAGTGGGAACCTATTCATTGAGGAAATAGTTTGGCATCAAATAAATGCTAGCACTTAGCTAGCTGACAACAGTTCAAAGTGGATTGATACATCACCAACTAGCTGTGGTTTAGTAAGCAAGCAGGTTGGTCGCATCCAGTTCTCTCTATTCAACACTTATCCGACGTTTATGTAAGAACCGTATTTACGACTACAGTTAGAAACAATATAAATACAAATTATGGCGAATTTGCTCTGCATGCAGTTTTATGCTACTTTTAAATCTGGGAATCTGAGGCATCTAAAAAGTACAGCTACCGCACTGACAAATCAGCGAAACTACAGCAACAAAGATGGACAATACCTGCATAAAAGCATAGTGCCTACAATGCACTACCAGAAGAGTTTACCCAGGTGTGTAAATAAATAAGAGTTTCCTTTCTATCACGCCATATTTTTTGTTTGTTTTACCCATTGTTTTAAATAACGCATCTAGTCAACATGCGTTAATGAATACTCAAATGCAGTACAGTATACTTCTGAAAAGTTACTGATTCTGTTAGTAGGTGACAACTCACGTCACTACAAAAAATGTAGGTGAAAGAGCACACATTTTTGGCGAAGAATACAGGACGGCCTCGAGAGGGGGGTGTTGCTTGCAAACATCACAACATCAAGTATGAATGAGTTTTATGTATGAATGAGTTTCCGTACATTACAAATTCGATCAAATTCCTCAGGCTACCAATTCCAAAGCTGGACGATACAATCAGAAGGTATCTGGCTGCTCAACGGCCACTTCTCAATGACGACCAGTTCAGGTGAGTCTACCAGATACAGACACTTTACTTTGTTGAAGCTTTGCAACTAAATGTGTAACACAACTTCTTATAACGTTGGCAGTACCACAGAGAAAGTGGCACGTGACTTTGAAAACGGTGTGGGAAAACAACTGCATGAAGAGCTGGTATTGCAAGACAAGCAGAATAAGCAAACCAGCTACATCTCAGGTATGGGTTTCCAATGTTAATCTATACCTCGAAATGTCTTTACTTTGTATCCCGTGGTAAAAACAGCATCACTTGTCAATGTAATTGTTTTTTACAGTGTTAATGCCTGTGGTTCATTAATTACTTTTATCAGTTATTCCCACGCCTGCTAACACTGCAGCTTGATTACTACCCCAGCAGTTCTCCTGTTCATTTTTACAAGATTATTTGTGTAAACTATAGAGCTCGGTAAGAAATGCTCAGGGCCCATGAATTGCACAGCAGTAGTCACTGCCTCCCAGTTAGCTGTGTTATTACGAGCCCAGAGTTCAGATCATGCTTGTGGATTAGCTCAGGGATCCTGTGGAGGGCACTGCAGTTAACCAGAACCATCCAGGTTTGTGGGTTAGTAATTGAAAATTACTTGGTCAGGGCCTACATGTTTATAGCCTCATGGCAGAATGAATAGCCCTCAACTGTGGAGAAGAAATTGCATTAAAAAAAATGGAGAGTAATGTACTTGGCTTGGGTGTGTTCTGGTGGTGGTTGGGGATGCAATGTCTGTTTTGTGTTTTTTGATTTCGGGTACTTTATTTATGTATTTTTCAGAAATCTAGCGCCCATTCAAATTGTTTGCATTCTAATAATTGTTTTTTCTCTGAGGCATAAACATTTTTAAAACCAGAAATGGCCTGTCTGTAGACAAATTCATATCTATATTTTTCATGGTATGATGGTGCATTGCCACATTATAATCTAAAACAGATATCTTTGACTTTCTACTAAGATACTCCCATATTTATTTTCTATGACTGCTACTCTGCAGTAATAATAAGAAACTCTTATGTTCTGCCAGGCCGTGTAAGCGGAGCCGGCCAAGAAGAGAGAATGTTTCTCCCTGACTGACTGACTGAGCCCCCCTTGTTAAATAGCATAGTGGTTAGAGAAGCGGACCTGTAAACTCTAGGTCCTGTGTTGACACTTTCTATTGCGGGTCAGCTGAACTAAGATAGCCTGGTTTCTTGTTATCATTCAGCCCTTTTTCCCTCAAGTAACATTTGCCATTCGCCAGGCCACCATTGTAACTATCAGTTGGTTATTAATGGCTTGCCTGATTAAATAAAGACTCGTTTCTTCTCATGTCTCTAGCACCTTGGTTTGACATGTACCTCTCAGCGCGGGAGTCTATAGTGTTGAACTTCAACCCCTTCATGTCCTTTAACCCCGACCCCAAGACCGAGTACAATGACCAGCTTGTGCGTGCCACCAACATGGTAGCCTCTGCTCTGCGCTTCATGAAGACACTCCGTGCTGGACACCTGGAGCCTGAGGTATTCCACCTGAACCCAGCTAAGAGCGACACGGATAGCTTCAAGAAAGTCATCCGCTGGGTCCCCTCGTCCCTTTCCTGGTAATGAAAAGACCTCACAGTATAGGGATGATGGATTGTGCCATTTGATAGCAGTAAATTAAAGGATCAATTCCTAGATGAGCTTTAAGATGAGAGAGTGGGGGCAGAAAGTATTATCAAAATCAACAACTTCAAAAAAATTATTAACTGGAGGGACTTGACTCTTTAATTTGTAGGTATGGAGCCTACTTGGTAAACGCCTACCCTCTGGATATGTCTCAGTACTTTCGCCTCTTCAATGCTACACGCATCCCCAAGCAAGGGAAGGATGAACTCTTCACAGATGCGAAAGGGAGGCACCTTCTAGTGATGAGACAAGGCCACATGTATGTGTTTGACGTGGTGGATCCCAATGGTAACCTGGTAAAGCCAGACGAGATCCAAGCCCACCTAAAGCATATCCTGTCGGACCCCACCCCGGCCCCAGCTCTCCCCCTGGGACTGCTGACCAGTGAGAACAGGGACACATGGGCCAAGCTGAGGGAAAAACTCTTGGCTGCTGGGAATGGAGAGGTGAATGTTTTCTTATCTATTGAAATTGATATCCTCCAAGAACAAATTCCCAAGTTTTTCTTTTGTATATGTTTTTGCCGGATCATGTACAGTGAGGCAAAAAAGTATTTAGTCAGCCACCAATTGTGCAAGTTCTCCCACTTAAAAAGATGAGAGAGGCCTGTAATTTTCATCATAGGTACACTTCAACTATGAGAGACAAAATGAGAAAAGAAATCCAGAGAATCACATTGTAGGATTTTTGTCACATTGTAGCCCATCCCAGCCTTGTGCAGGTCTACAATTTTATCCCTGATGTCCTTACACAGCTCTCTGGTCTTGGCCATTGTGGAGAAGTTGGAGTCTGTTTGATTGAATGTGTGGACAGGTGTCTTTATACAGGTAACGAGTTCAAACAGTTGCAGGTAATACAGGTAATGAGTGGAGAACAGGAGGGCTTCTTAAAGAAAAACGAACAGGTCTGTGAGAGCCGGAATTCTTACTGGTTGGTAGGTGAACAAATACTTATGTCATGCAATAAAATGCAAATTATTTATTTAAAATTCATACAATGTGATTTTCTGGATTTTTGTTTTAGATTCCGTCTCTCACAGATGAAGTGTATCTATGGTACAGAACTCTATATGCTATGTAAGTAGGAAAACCTGAAAAATCAGCAGTGTATCAAATACTGTAGAGAAACACCTCACTAGCTATAACATTCAAGATCTACGTTAGAGGAAGCCTAAAATAAAACTATCCACAGTTATGTTGCGACTGTTTCTGGTGGATTTTCTTTGAAGTACGCATCCGGGCATGCATTTTGGGTCAGGATAGACAACAACTTTGCTCAATACAACCTTCAGTAGCTACGTTATAGGAAGCCTAAAATAAAACTTTTTATATTGCGACTATTTAATTAAGCATGCAGGATTTTTGCGGTAATATAGTTAGATAAAAAACCCTTGGGCAGTAAAACAGTACTTCCCAAGGGTACTGCCCAAACAGTATTTCCACAATTCTCTTGTCTTCTCACTTGACAAGAATGTCAGTTATCGTCACCTATATTGATAGTTATTATATCAATGTTATTCATGAATGAAAAGAAAAAACAAACGCTTTTGCGCCAAGAAAATAACTTTGGTTATATGAAGTTCAGGTAGTAAGTTAGATACTAGTAATATTATTCATGGCTAATACGTTTTTAAAACAGCCTTTGTCTAAAGTCATACATTGCATAGATGTTATTTGTGATGGAGGTAAACCTAATAAGAAAATATTCAAACTTGGCATGATGTTACCGACCTTGTAGCACTGTGGTGTAGCGCTTAAAGAGACAGCCACTCATGTGGGAGAGTTGGGTTCGAATCCAGTGAAGGTGGTAACCAATTTTACATTTAATACATTTAATTGCGGGCAACTGAACTAGGCTTGCCTTTATCTGGTTTTAAATAAAAAATCTATTATTCAATTCAGGTATTGGGTCTGGTAGATAGTGCCCTCTTCTGTCTGTGCCTGGATGATGAGAGCATGAAGGACCACATCCATGTCTCCCACAACATGCTGTATGGAGATGGCGCCAACCGCTGGTACGACAAATCCTTCAGTATCATCATGACCAAGTGCGGAAACAGCGCCATAAACTTCGAGCACTCATGGGGCGACGGCGTGGCGGTACTCCGCTTCCAGAACGAGGTGTTCAAGGACTCCACAGAGAACCCGCTGGTGCACCCTGGCTCCCAGCCGGCATCTGTGGACTCCGCCTCGGCAGTGAGGAGACTCCAGTTCAGGCTAGACGCCGAGCTGGAGAACGGCATTGCCAAGGCCAAAGAGAACTTCCACGCTGCTGTTTCTAAGGTCACAATCGACTCCATGCAGTTCATGAAGGTAGATGGGCGCTGTTTGTTGTAGCACTGAAACTGGCTATTGTTATGATTTTCTGTAGCCATTTCGCTCTCTGAGAGAAAATAATGATTTTTCTATGGATCTAAGGGCGGGAAAGAACAGCTGAAGAAGAAGAAGCTGAGTCCGGATGCCATCGCTCAGCTGGCATTCCAGATGGGCTTCCTGAGGCAGTATGGACAGACCGTGGCCACCTATGAGTCCTGTAGCACTGCGGCCTTTAGACACGGGCGTACTGAGACCATCCGGCCTGCTACCGTACACACAAAGAAATGTGCCCAGGCCTTTGTTCAGCAGCCAGGAAAACACAGTATTGACCAGCTGATCGGCATGCTCAGCGAATGCTCAAAGTATCACGGACAGCTCACCAAAGAAGCAGCCATGGGTGAGTACACATTTTTCTACAGATGTTGAATTTACTAAGGTTAAGTTGATACACCGTGAATATACAGGTATGTGATAACTGAAACCCCCCAACATAGTAGGAGTAGCCAGGGACAGGGACCAATATGAAAATAAAACATTCAACTATGCAAGTAAACCAGAAAGTATTTATGTTCCACTCCATTGCTGCGGTGCTTTGACTAAAAGTCAAAGTACTTTTGCTATACAGATCTTTCTTGTGCTATAAATATTACAACTTGTATCTACTTACACTTGACATCAGAGCATTTTTATGTCCCATAAAAGTGAGTGAAACACTTGCACTGTATAGAGCCTTGTGTGGCCCAACCCACCAGAGAACATTCTACCTGTCAGTGCCAAAATCTAGACTGTTCATAGGTGGAGAGTGATCATTTTAGTACTTGTTAATAAAAAGGTTGACTGTGGTGTTAGCATATCAATACAATGTCAGGACAAATCTAGGTATAATACTTAACGGATTGTATTCCAAATATACCAATGACATTTACAGTTATCCCTGTTTCTATGCATTTTTATCAACAGGCCAAGGTTTTGATCGCCATCTGTTTGCCATGAAGTATCTAGCCAACTCCAAGGGCCAGATCTTACCCAGCTTATACCAAGACCCAGCCTACGCAGCCATCAACCACAACATCCTCTCCACCAGCACCCTCACCAGCCCTGCTGTCAGCCTGGGAGGCTTTGCCCCTGTGGTGCCTGACGGCTTCGGCGTGGGTTACGGCATTCATGATGACTGGATCGGCTGTAATGTCTCCAGTTACCCGGAGCGTAATGTTCATGAGTTTCTGCAGTGTGTTCAGAAATCTCTAGATGATATTTTCTCCGTTCTGGAAAGAAAGCCTCTCGGCTAAAGAAAAGTCCATCGGACTTCTGTTGTATGTTATCGAGCCAACCATTGACATCAAGTGAAAATGTGTCTGTAGTGGTTTTGCCATCGGATGATTGACTTCCATTGTATAGTACAGGGGTATCTGACTCTACCCTCACAATGTCTGAAGCCTGCTGGTTTTCTGTTCTACCTCATCATTAATTACACCCATCTGGCGTCACAGGTCTAACTAAATCCCTGATTAGACGGTTGCAATTAAAAAAATAGAGTGGAACCGGCTTCACAATCCAGAGTTGAATATCTCTAGTATAGTACATTGAAGGGAATTACAGCTTTTAAAGACACTTTACCCAGGCTCAGTGTGTGGGTTGGGAGTACTAGTATGAGTTAATAAGGAGAAATTGGTTCATTGGAGGACATTCTCCTATACTGTATATAATTGACTGACCTGATCAGATGCAGATAGATCTAAAATGACATACCAGTCAAATACACTTGTTTGGCCATGAAAGAATAACAACAAAATCGGTTTGAGTCAGTTTCTTCCCTTTAAAAATAGCACTGCAATGTTTTAAATTTTGAGGTCGGTGCTACTAAATTAATGACTTTGATATGAAAATCCTAATAATACTGTATAATCTACTGATTATATTGAGAGTACAACTTAATTCTTTAAACGTTCTTGCAGTGTAGCAACCCTTACCACAAGATTGTATGAGAATGTCTAGTTCTCCATTTTGCTTTATAATGTGAAATAATTTAAAGCAATATCTCTGATCCATGCTATTAAGGGGCAGATTAATGTGCTTATGTGCCTTATGGAATGTTCATTGGCAATTTTAACATCTTTACTAAGGTAGTGTAATGGAAAATGAATGAACTGCAGAATGATGAATAAATGTACATTTTGGGAAGATTGGCATTAAAGCTAGAATTTGTTGCAAGATAAATTATGTCTGATAAATGATACATCATAGATCATTATTTTCTCCAAAACTGATTGTATCGTGGTTAAATGATCACTCACTAATGTATGTTATGCAGGCTGATATTTCACTCGCTCGGTAGCGATGCTGAATCCCTGTACTTCAGAAATCCACAAACGGCGCCATTTTACATACTGTATATTTTAACACAGTATTGCCCAAAATCTCTCATGCACTGAGAGAATTGTTTAAAGCAAATTCAGGGCACTGTTTATTTTCTTGTACAAACAGAAACAGATGCATCCCATGTGTTGTGGCCCTCGGTTACTGTCCATCTGCCCCAGAAAGACTAGCAAGACTATGCTAGCCACATCAAGACCCCCAAATGTTGTTCTACTCTTAAAACAAACTTCCTCGATCAAGATCTGATGTGAATGCATGCAACTGAAGAATTTAGCACACTATGCTATTGAGGTCAAAGTGAAAAGTGTCACAAAGGGAAACCTGACAACTCAGAAGATATATAAGCTTCCCAACTACACATAACCAGTTCCAATAACCAAGTGGGATTATCCCATGTGTATGTGTTAAGTTCCCACTCAAAACCCAAACTCAAGCTTAATAAATCACGGCTTACGAAACAATGTCAAACTATCCTGAAAACATTAAAAACTACACTGCTCCAAGAATGGAGGGAACACAATCATCACAATATGACCCCAAGTCAATTGAACTTTAGGGATATAAATCTGTCCAGTTAGGAAGCATAAGCGATTGTGAATCAGTGTTACCCGTTTTAGTGCAAAAAAGTGACAACAGGTGCACTGGAGAGGCAACAGCAAGACAACCCTGAAAAAGGGAATGGTTTCGCAGGTGGTGTTCACAGACAATTGCTTTCTCTTTCCTACCTGACTGATTCAGGTTGCACAGGCAGCCCATTCAGGTTGCACAGGCAGTCCATTCAGGTTGCACAGGCAGTCCATTCAGGTTGCACAGGCAGCCCATTCAGGTTGCACAGGCAGTCCATTCAGGTTGCACAGGCAGTCCATTCAGGTTGCACAGGCAGTCCAGCTCTACTCCTGCCTCCAGGATTGCAAATGCATACGTGCCATCACAAGGTTTGCTGTATCTCTCAGTAGTCAAGAGCATGGCGGAGATACCAGGAGACAGGTCATTACATAAAGAAAGCTGGACAGAGCCGTAGAAGGGAATAAATCCAGCAGCAGGACTGGTATCTGCTCATTTGTGTGAGGAAGAACAGGAGCACTGCCAGAGCCCAACAAAATGACCTCCAGCGGAATACTGGTGTGTTTCTGACCAAACAGTCAGAAATGGACTCCATAAGAATGGCATAAGGCCCAACATCCTCTAGTAGAACCAGTGCTCACAACCCAGCACTCGGCGTCTTGATTGGCATTTATCCTGAGAACACCAGAATTGACAGGTTTACCATTAGCGCCCCTTTCTCTTCACACCATCCAGCATGACTAATTTGATGTTGGGTCAGTAATGGTCTGGGGAGGTATATACGTGAGAGGATCGCACAGATCTCTACGTGCTAGCCAACGGTACCCTGAATGCTGTTAGGTACCAGGATGAAATCCGCAGCCCAATCATTGGTGCAGTGGGTCCTGGGTTCTTCCTGGTGCCGGACAATGCCCAGCCTTACGGGGCCTTACGATGACAAAGGCATGGATGGCTTGAATCCAATTAAGAACCTCTGGGACATTATGTATCGGTGCATCCAACAACACCCAGTATCGCCACAGACTGTCCAGCTCACCGACACCCTGATTCAGGTCTGGGAGGAGACCCCCTAAGACATCTGCCATCTCATCAGGAGCATGCCCAGATGTTTTGGAGATTGCATACAGGAATGTGGGGGCCATGCACACTACTGAGTCAGGTCACATTATGTGTTGCCATGATGAAATTCACACAAGTTGGAACAGCTTGTGATTTAAATTGCTTACTTAGATTTTTGGTGTTACTTTAGGTTTCTACTGACCGTTGTCACATTTTGTTCAACAAATTACACAATGTAACGTAAAGATTTGGATCTTTAATATATTCCCTTCACCAAGACCTGATGTGTGATTTAAGTGTACCCTTAATTTTATTGAGCATTGTATAATTTTGATACTATCCAGGTACTTGCTTCCACATCTGTCTTCCAGTAAGTAACACTAAATAAAAATAAATTGAAAAGCAAAGCTATTAAAACATTTTACAATGATTTATTTAAAATTAAAAAACAGATCGATCATAAGCAAATGTACAAATGTTGTAATCGGCAAAGACAAAACTAAAACATTTTCAAATAGAAAAAAAACATCCAATCTTAGATGGGCTTGATTTTGAAGTGTAGTCCAATAAGACTGAAGACAAGACATTTCAGATCCTGGACCAGGTAGTAAAAGACACGGAGGCCTTCTGGGTCCCTGGAAAACAAGAACAATTACCTTAGAAGCTGTCTTTTTATTCCACATTTGTAGGCTAGGAATACTTTATACTGTTCTGCTAGAGGCTGTGTGTCAATTGGTAATTCAAATAATATATCCTTGTGCCCAGATCACTGAATATTTCTGTACTTACTTTGACTGGTTGACATCAATCAAGGAGCCAATCTTTGAAGTTGTAAAGGAAATGTGCTCATCCCCAATAACTATCTCCAGCTCCTAAAAAGAAAAAAAGGACAGAATAGACAATGCACTGTTAGTAGTTGAAGCAGGAAGGTATGACGGCTTTATAACTGTCTGAGGTTACATAGGGTCCCATGTTGTACTGAACAGTTTAGACTTCAACTGGTCTAACAACCTTCTTTATCCAGGTTTTGTCAACACTAAGATCAACCTCACATGAGGGCTAAACATGGCTAAATAAACAATGCTGGCATGGCAGCGGTCATTGCTAGACTATCCCAACAGAACATTTAAGTAGAAGACCCTAGATTTTTAACAAATGATCCTGGTTTAAATCTCAGTATTTCATTATATGTTGATGGACAGACCTGTCTGCCCACTCTGTCAGGTGGTGGCCACAATGCATCATCTTCCTTAGTGATTTCACTGTCGTCTATGATTCTCTTCAATTCCTCCATCACACTCTTGTGTACATATGCCTGTAGGTAAGAACGATAACATTACGGTTTATATGGAGCAGTGAAGAGGTCAATGGAATCCAGACCATACAAGGCGGTCTCATTGGAGGTTCAAACTTGTGAATTGGGGATATTTTTTCAAATCGGTCAAGACTCATTAATTGTAATAAGCCAACAGAGGTAATTCAAATCTGATATGAATAGATTTGGTCCTTTTTGCTGCCTAACATTTAAAAGATGTCCTTCTCACATTGAGAATGCTATCTCCTGGTCATTTATGTTGGTAGCATAGTTAAAATGGTGTTTAGATTACATGCATTTACTTTACATTGGGTGAAATACCTTAAAAGCTTAAATCATGGTCAATTTCATTAGAGGAATGTGGCGAATGGCAATTTTCCACCACTTGGTTCCATTGTTTTGGCTGAGATGTCAATACAACAAAAAACGATGTGTTGACTTATTTAACAGGACCAACTGTAGCCAGCTGTCTGCAAATTTGTTGTCAGCAACACAAGAGGAACAACTGTATGCCATTTGCCTTCAATTGCGGAGAAACAAGGAAAGCAGACAAAAGGACAAATCAAGGCCAGTAGATTGCCATGAAGGACTTCACCATCTTCAGCAGATGATGCATCAGTGACGCTAAATAAGGATGTGTGTTTGAAGATCTACTTCATAGAGTACTTAAAGTAATAGCGTAAATCACACAGATAAAACAGTAGGATGCAATGCAGTCATGGACTCCGTAGTGATGGTTAATGGTTCAGTAGGACATGCAACTAATCAACGTAAGTGTGCTCACTAAATTTACATTGCATGGCTGTGATGCCATCCCAATGTAGGCCTTGTGAACATGTGACCCAAGAAATATGGTGTGTATTATTTAAAGCAAATACAATCCAGAAAAAACATCACGCAACACCAATTTTACCGGTGGAACGGCATGATACTCTAAGACAAGAGAACATGCTGCAAATTTATCTATGATACTAGCCCTCCAATCGCTGGATGATGCTTGGAGATTAACATGGATCGATCCAGTCACTGACTTAGAATTATAAATTCAACCACCATTTAAAGAGTTCTGATGGCCTGTACTGAAGAGACTGGATCCTAGCTGATGACAAACAGTTAGCAGCAGTCCAACCAATAAAACTTTACATAAAAACAACTGTGGTAGGCCAATATGTCTTTTGGAAAGCAAAAGGCTTTCCTAAACAAATGGAAGAGAATGTCAGCGGGAGGGGCTATTGCCTTCTCCCCCAGTGGGTTTAGTGATTAAAACTGATTGTAGAATGCAGTCTGGGACTTCTGCGGCAAATAACCTGCCATTTTGGACTGTAGTTAATGTGCATAATATATAGGCGGAATCACTACCATACCTCAGCCATAAAATGTAACAGCGAGTGGTTTTGATGACATGGGGTACAAATCGGCAAATACATGACAGAGTATAATATGAGGAACTCTATTCGGTTCAAAATTTGATCATGCAAAAAATTCTCCCCTGGAAATATTTTCACTTGGATATTTCTTAGACTTAACTGCGCCACTTTTACAACACTGGTTGTAAAAGTGGCACAGTTAAGTCTAAGAAATATCCAAGTGAAAATATTTCCAGGGGAGAATTTTTTGCATGATCAAATTTTTTTTTACAGGCTTTTTAGTTAATGTAAGTACACTAGCATATTTTAGTAAGCTTCCAACGCATTGACATACTACTTAACGTTTGCAACGTAGTGGCCAATCATTGTATCAGTACTTTCTGAAGCAGAGCGAGACGAACGAAAAAAGTATACATTCTGTTTTATACGGAGGCATCCCTAGTTCCATGCAGCATCTCACATGAACATGATAATCAATGTCCCGTAGACAGTTTCAAATACAATGAAAAAGTCCTTTATTAGTTAAACAAGTTACCTCTTTTCTGATCATGACGTCATTCTTGTAGTTGCTGTTGTTTGCGTACCTCAGCTTACCTGAAGAAATAAAATGAATAGCTGGTTATCTCCACGTCTGTTGCAGTGTTGCATGGTAATGTATATTGTTAGCCGCACCAGAAGAATGAGGCTATTATTAAAGAAATTCGATTACATTTAGGTAACTATACATTTTTGCTATCTCTGAGAAAAAAAACGTAATAACCATAATACGAATACAAAAAGCTAATAATGATAGAACAAATGAGGAAATGTATCTGGCAAATCGTCGTTTGCATGCGTAGCTAGTTGGCTAACGCTAATTAGCAGACAGGCTAGTAAGACTGTAAAATTGCCGCCCAACTTACCGTCTGGCCTAAACTCAAATTCTAGGAACTCGTGTCCAAACTTTCCCTTGTGCCCGACATAATACCTCAAATAAAAGTCGCTAGTTGACATTATAAACCGCAAATACAGAGTTTGCGGAGTCCTTCAAAATACACTAAAGCACACCTCGCTTTCTGGTTGCTAGCTTAAAAGATTTTAACACGCATGCGCGCTGTGGCGCTTCTCTTTGATCTAATATGCCGTGTCGCATAACAATGATGTCAGGATCTGCTGGTTTCGCTGAATTTTATCTTTCGTCAATAGATATCAGTAAAACACTACGGACCGGTTTCGCATACAGTTTTAACCTAGCTCTGAACTGAAAATCAAACTAAATTACATTTCCACTGATCTTTATTTTTTAGTCCAAGACTAAGGTTTATATGTGAACGTGAAACCGCCATATTTCCCCCCAGATTAGGCCTCACTGGTCTATTGTCCCATTCACTATAGAATTGCAGTACATTTCCGTTGTCTCCATCTTGCACATATTTGCGTACATACATACACAGATACGAAGTACAAAACGTTTATTTCATCGTTTGCTTGCAGTTTATATATGTATATATATATATGTAAGGGTGATCAGGCTACGATTTCCGGGGACAGTCCACGTTTCTGGTGGGATGTCCCGGCCTGGAGATTTCCCCGGAACTGTCCCCTTAACTGTCCGCGTATTTGACTGTGCGTTTAAATGAGACCGCAAAGTGAAATTATATTTTACGTGGTAAAAAAGACCTCGCAGCAGAGTCTACCGTTTGACGTCTCAATAGCGCTGTGCTTGTTTTTGCCCTACAGACGGGGCTGCTCGCTAGATTAGTTTAATTTATTATCCTGCTAATGACTTGCTCATGGTAGTTATAGAGAAAACTGTAGTGGGAAACTCGGCAAGAAGCTTACTATTGTCAAGTGACTCTGCTACCTCACCACAAACGTCTTTTCAAGACCGGTTTCAATCGTTTTAAATACTAGCTTGTGGTGTTACAATGTAACCATTTTTTATTGTCTTCTCTATAAGGTTTAAAATAGGCCTTTCTAGCTAGCGTTAGCTATGCAGAGGTTAGCTATTGGTTAAAAAAACGTTCACATATAACACATGCAGTGGACATACTATTAAGAAAATAAGATCATATTAAATAAATGCACAGTTACCTATGAGATTATTTATTTGTATATTACAATTTGAATGATTTGACATAATAAGTATTGTGAAAATATATTTATAAATTTTCATGGATAACATTAGCATAATATCAGTGGAGAGGAAGCCTAGACTGGAAGGAGATTGAGGAGGAAAGGTAAAGATATGATTACAGAGCCTGACAATTTATTATTACAAACAATGTTTTGAGATAAAATAAAAAAACGAGGCAAGCAATGGGAATCTGTTAACCAAAGTATTTGATCTAATAGTGTACTATTTATTATTAAAGATTGGAGAGGAAGGAGAAGAGAGAGAGAAGGAAAAATAAAGGGAGTAAAAAGAGGGAAGCCAAGAGAGTGTCGAAGATGAGGTGGAAAGGTAAAGAGAAGGAAAATGAATTGAACAAAAGAGGAGATTGTAGTAGAAGAAAAAGTCTATTGTCTCTGTTTTTCAATTTCGCTCATGTTGTCTTCTGCTCTTATTCTGCCCAGACAACCAGGACCACTGAATGGCTGTTCAGATTGGACCGTTCAGACTTGTCTGAGGTGTTTCTGTAATATAATTGTTTTCTCTTTCACAATGTGCCTGTTAGACTGAAAACAAGAAACCAGAATTGTCCCCCTTTTTAATTTCATAGATAATAACATCAGATCCTTTAATCATATATTGACTGCCAAACTGGAAATGTCCCTGTTTTTTCAGAATTCTGGTCAACTTAACAATATATTTTCTATTCCTTACTCAAAACCATCCTTTTTGACTTTTTTGGAAAGGAAAGAAAAATGTTCAGTGCGCTCTTAAATTCTTCCAGAGCTGTTTAAATACACATTTCTGGACAAAAATAAGATACCACTGCAAAATTATCAGTTTCTCTGGTTTTACAATTCATAGGTATTTGTTTGAGTAAAATGAACATTTTAGTTTTATTCTATGAATTATTATTTATTTATATATTTGCATTATTTATTTGTAGAAAATAATTTATTTGTAGAAAATAAAGATGCATTGTTTTCAGACACTAAAAAATGCAAAGAAAACGAATTCATATTCATTTTTCAACCACAAAATACTAATTTTTAACTTAGGAAGAGTAGAGAAAGTAATATTTGGTGGAATAACCCTGATGTTTAATCACAGCTTTAACGCATCTTGGCATGCCCTCCACCAGTCTGTCACATTGCTGTTGGATGACTTTGTGCCGCTACTGGCACAAAAATTCAAGTAGCTCAGCTTTGTTTGATGGCTTGTGACAATCCATCTTCCTCTTGATCAAATTCCAGAGGTTTTTAATGGGGCTTAGGTCTGGAGATTGGGCTGGCCATGAGAGGGTTTTGATCTGGTGGTCCTCCATCCACACCTTGATTGACCAGGTTGTGTGTCATGGAGCATTGTCCTGCTGGAAAAAACAGTTCTCAGAGTTGGGAAACATTGTCAGAGCAGAAGGAAGCAGGTGCCCTTCCAGGATTACCCTGTACATGGCTTGATTTATGCCTCTGTCACAAAGACATAATCTGCCCGATTCCAGCCTTGCAGAAGTATCCCCAGATCATCACTGATCCTCCACCAAATTACACAGTGGGTATGAGACACTGTGGCTTGCAGGCCTCTCTAGGTCTCCGTCTAACCATTAGATGACAGGTGTTGGGCAAATCAGAAAATTTGACTTGTCATAGAAGATGACCTTACTCCATTCCTGTACGGTCCAATCCTTATGGTCTTTTACAAACTTCAGCCTGGCTCTTCTTTGCTTCTCATTGATAAAGAGCTTTTTTCTAGCTTTGCACGACTTCAGCCCTGCCCCTTGGAGCCTGTTTCAAACCATCCTCACCGTATACTTCACACCAACTGCTGTTTTCCATTCTTTTTGTAGGTCACTTGATGACATCCTATGGTTGTTGAGTGACATTCGAATGAGTTGACGGTCATCTCGGTCGGTGGACAGTTGTTTTCGACCCTCTGCCAGTCTGTAATTTGTTGTCCCCAATGTCTGTTGCTTGACCTTGTTCTTATGCACCGCCGTATTTGAAATGTTCAGGATGGAAACAACCTGACGCTCACAGTATTCCTCTGCCAGTAAAGCCAAGTATTTTTTTCAATTCAAATTACCTTTGAGGTACTACTTGCAGTTTTTTAATCCAGCTGGTCCTATTGCAAGAGGATAGTGAATACCACAGCAGTGGTTTTCATCATTTTCCTAATTAAATTAGATTCTGTACAGGTAATCACATAATCAGTACCTCATTAAGTAAAATGAGGTGTGCCTGTATTGGAATGAACAGACACTGGAATAGATTGGCTGCCATACATGTAGAGATGCTGATCTCCTAATTTTTTCCAGAGCTGTATATACATACCAATCAGCCATAACATTATGACCGCCTGCTTAATATTGTGTAGGTCCCCTGTTTCCCCCATAACCACCCTGACCAGTCGAGACCTCTGAAGGTGTGCTGTGGCATCTGGCACCAAGTCATTAGCAGTGGATCCTTTATGTCCTGTAAGTTGTGAGGTGGTGCCTCTATGGATTGGACTTGTTGGTCCAGCACATCCCACAGATGCTCAATTGGACTGAGATCTGAGGAATTTGGAGATAAAATCAACACCTTGAACTGTTGTTCCTCAAAACCATTTCTGAACCATTTTTGCTTTCTGGCAGGGCGCATTATCCTGCTGAAAGAGGTCAATGCCATCAGGGAATACCGTTGCCATGAAAAGGTGCACATGGTCTGCAACAATGCTTAGGTAGGTGGAACATGTCAAAGGAACATCCACATGAATGGCAGGACCCAAGGTTTCCCAGCAGAACCTTGCCTAAAGCATCACACTGCCTCCACCGGCTTGCTTTTTTCCCATAGTGCGTCCTGGTGCCCAGTGTCCTCCAGGTAAGTGACGCACACACACCCAGCCAACCACATGATGTAAAAGGAAACATGATTCATCAGACCAGGCCACCTTCTTCCATTGCTCCGTAGTCCAGTTCTGATACTCACATGCCCATTGTAGGTGCTTTCGGCAGTGGACAGGGATCAGCAAGGACACCCTGACTGGTCTGCTGCTTCACAGCCCAATACACAACAAACTGCGATGCACTGTGTGTTCTGACACCTTTCTATAAGTACAAGCATTTACATTTTGACCACACAGGCCAACCTTTGCTCCCCACATGCATCAGTGAGTCTTGGCCGCCCATGACCCTGTCACCACTCCCCCGCTTTTCCTTCCTGGGACCACTTTTGATAAGTACTGACGATTGCAGACTGGGAACTCTCCACAAGGGCTGCAGTTTTTGAGATTCTCTGACCCAGTCGTCTAGCGTCACAATTTGGCCTTTGTCAAAGTCACTCAGATCCTTACTTATTTTTCCTGCTTCTACCACATCAACTTAGAAAACAGAGTGTTCACTTGCTGCCTAATATCACCCAGAGACAGGTGTCATGATAACGAGATTATCAGTGTTATTCACTGCACCTGTTAGTGGTCATAATGTAATGGCTGATCGGTGTATGTACATGTACATGCACTCAGGGCGGGAAATTCAGCTTGCCCGCTCACCCCAGGTGAGTAGTTTACATTTTGGACCAGCTATTTTCCTTTTTTTTCGAGGGAATTTTACATTCTGTGACTATCCTTGAAATAGTCGGTCCCTTTGCTTAGCCCTGCCCCCTTGGTTACTGTAGCTACAACTGTATAGTATACTAATATCTTTGGCTTTGTACAAGCCACGAAATACGGCAATAATTTCAGAATTTGTTTAACGCCAAAACAGTAAGGATGCGTTCATTAGACTGAATATTTGCAACCTGTTAATGTGTTTTATACATTTTGTCATGATCACTATTAAATACCGCAAGTATTAACATCACGTTCATTAGCCTACCAGCTGCCGTTAACGTTCATTGAATGTTAAGCAAAAATTACATTATCCTGAATGCAGCCTACGATTGAGGGAATACTTTTGTATGCACTATCTAAATAATATAAATTGTTTTGTTAATTATACTTGGTTGGATATTTTTGATTTGACGTCTTTGTTTTCAAAAGATAAGCAAATTGTCTGTCCTTTAAAATAACTATTAAATGAAGCTGCCAGTTGATGACCTGTGAGGCATTTATTTCTCAAACTGGACATTCTAATGTATTTGTCCTTTTGTTCAGTGCCTCCCACTCCCAATTCTGGTTAAGTCAGTTTGTGCTGTACAGTGAAAGGAGTAGTACAAAACTTTGTACAAGATCTAGAGTTTCTGGGCAATTTTTCACATGGAATAGTTTTAATTTCTCAGATCATGAATAGACTGACAAGTTTTTGAAGAAAGTTCTTTTTTTCAAACCATTTTGAGCATGTAATAAAACACAAAATTGCTGATGCTCTAGATACTAAACTAGTTTAAAGACCAGTGTTATTGCTTTTTTTAACAGTACAGTAACTTTCAGCTATGTTAACATAATTGCAAAATGGTTTTCTAATGATCACTTAGCCTTTTTAAATGATTAACATGGATTAGCAAACACAACATGCCATTGGGACACAATGACTGATGGCAGCTGATAATTGGCCTCTGTACGCCTATATAAATATTCCATAAACAGTCTGTTTCCAGCTACAAAATTAAGCAATGTAAGTGAATGTCTAAAACAATTTCTACAACATTAGCAATGTCTTCACCATATTTCTGATCACTTTGATGTTATTGTTATGGAACAAATTTGCTTTTCTTTTAAAAACTAGGTGCCATTGGAACACAGGAGTGATGGTTGCTGATAACGGGCCTCTGTACACTTATGTAGATAGTACATTGAAAATCTTCTGTTCCCAGCTACAATTGTCATTTACAACATTAGCACTGTCTTCACTGAATTTCTGATCAACTTGATGTTATTTTAATGGACAACAAAAAAATCTTTTAAAAACAAGGACATTTCTATGTGACCCCACCTTTCAAGGATAGTGTATGTATACAAAATTATAATACAGTTACAAAGGCTCTTGTAGTCAGTTATACTCTGGTGTCAACCAGAAAAGGGTTTTTGTCATCACAACATGATTTTCTGTTTTTCTGTTATACTTCTTGGTCAGGAAACGTTTTTCTTATAGTCAATATTTATTTCTCTTTTATGACTGCTCTCTAGTCACTCAACAATGTTCTAGTCATGTACAGCATGCAGTTATGTGCCTGTAGCCTCATCACATACTCGCAGTTGTTCCCAACTAGGATCCCCGGGGGTGCTTCCTAGCCACAGGGGTTACTGAAGAAGACTGATGAGACCATAGGTCTACTGGTAAAATGCACAAAAGGTGTCACCTGGGCACAGCAACCTAAAAAGGTTTTGAATCACAGATTTACTGTATAGAACATTACTATATTCAACATTTCAGTTAATAACATACTGTACATCGTGTTCACACTGAGACAGTTGAAACTTGTCTCATTTGTTCACTGTTACACCCCGATTATGGAACTAATACAGTACAGTAACTAGCTAGCTCTTGCAAGTAACACATGTAACTGGGTTAAATATGTTTTTTTCACGTACAGCAGACTTCATCACCAACAATTAGACAGAAACACTAACCACAGCCCTTAAACCATAATATATTTTGCACAAAATAATTTGTTACTTTATTTCTGCAGTACAACTGCCAATACCTTGCTGGCCTGACCTAGTAGTTTTTATGGTTGTATATAAATATTGTTTTCTCTATCTCTTCAATGACAAAATCTCTCCAGTTCCTGAGCTGAGATTGAGAACAACGTTACTGTCTCCAGTTCTCCGAAGTAACTAGTCTCATCATGGAGTGACCACTCATTCTTCTACGTGAAATTATTGGAGACATCCCATTGTACACTCACACTCAATTCTTTGAAATCGTTTCATTGATCAGTCAATTTGAAGCTTTTGACAAAAGTTGATGACAACCCGAAGACAACACATCTTACTGACTGTCTTAGAACTGTGAACTGCCCTGGTCCTAAACATGTGAACAAAACTACAGTACACAATTTGTATACAAGTATCATCAGTATTTAGAGGTAGGAAACATGACAGCAGTGTGGATTAATTGTAATCATCGGCTTCCCATTCAATGCAATTCAGTACAACTTTTTGTATGACACTACTGCCATCTCAAACATCTAATATGTCTGTGATTAAAGCAATACATGCTGTTTTATTAGAATACATAATCACTGATAAATAGTATGTCAATGCCTGAGAGCATGAAGCCAGAAGGAAAATGTTTTGTATAGTTGTAGATTGATCCAACTACACTTTTGAGTAGGAACAAGAATGACATATATTCATCCTGAATGAGTCAAGTCTTACCAAGACAGAAATGATCTCCATCATATTTAAGTGAAAACAAATGTAACAAATTGATCCTGAAGAATGATATAGGTGTTAAGGATGTAAGGGTTAAACACAATGTACAAACTAACACCGCTTTAAATGGTCAAGTAATGCAGGAATTTGTTTTATTTATTTTTTAGATCAAGGGAACCTCAAGTTGCATTGGTCAGAAAAGGCAGATACTGTGTAGGGCCTGAGGAAAGTCTTCTTTTGACTAGTTTAATAGTAGTCTTGTAGCACAGATGCAAATTGTATCCCTACGCTAGGGAAACAAATACTTAAATACACATAAAATAATCTAAATTGGAAGATTTATTTAATACATTATATTAATATTTTAATAGCATTTAAGTATATTAATTACATACATAATTATTTATATTGGGATAGTACAAAAAAGTTCAAAAAGTACAAAAGTACATGTATTTAGTATATTTAAATGCTAACAAGACACTAACGAAGTTGACATTAAATACAAAACTGTTCCAATATAGATCATTTGAAAGACCCAGTGCAGTCAAAAACACAGCTTGCTTTTCAAATAACACTGTGCTATGGTTTCTATGAGGAGTATTCCTTTATGTAAAACATTTTTTTTCCAACTGCCTGAAATTTCAGCCTGTTCGGGCAGGACTGCACATAGCTGAAATTATAATTGTTAATTACTTGGTAATGGGGTTGGCTGTTGACAATCCTATCAGCCAATTGGATATTGTTCAGAATAAATAAAACAAAATATTAAAAGGATGAATGCATGGAGCCTTGAAAGGCCAACTTAATTTTTTTTTATAGAAGTACTGAAGGAGTGGCAGCAGAATCCACATAACCTTACTCTGGATACTAGCAGTGTCTGACAAGGTGGAGTAATTTATCAACATAATCGATGAACCTCTGAAGGCACATCTATTGTCAGTTTAAAAAGTTAGAAAGAGGCTGAGTTTGACCATTGGCCTTAAGGTACATGTGAGTATTACCTTCCCTGGATGTCCTGTAAATAACAAGTCAGACAAACAACATGACCAATCAAAATGCAATGACCACTGAACGCACAGCAAGGGCTCAAGCTCAACCCTGATTCACCCATCTTCCTCATTTATTAACATCTGCAAGCTCAAAAATTGGGTGGAATTTCAAATAAAAATACATAACTGCCTAACCTTTGACCTAAAACAAATAACTAATTTTGTTCCGCCCAAAACATAAAATGTTGTTATAAAAACGTTCAAATGAAGGCCTTGCAGATTCTTGCTAGAGGAAGAAATACCAGGTCTTTAAATACTGTGAAGACAACCGGTAGGTAGGTATGTACATATGAGCCGGCCTCTCCTCTTCCACTGATCCCTTGCTCTGTGGAGTTGGGAGAGGGGAGATGCAGTCAGTGTGGCCGACTGCTAGATTCAGATGCCTGTCGTTTCCGGGGAGTTCCATAACCGTTAAGGCTGCCATTCAGGCGTTTGGTCAGACCACCATTCAGAATGTCCTGGATGTGCTGAACTATAAGATTTATGGCAACTGTATGAAGAGAGATGGTAAAGCATTGACATGACACAGATTTTATCTATTTTGTAGTTATTCAAATAATACAAAACCCTTGCAAGTCCCAGAGTTTAAAAAGCCCAGCAGTTTGACTAACTTCTATTTAATACGAGAAACCTATGAAAACTGTTGGAGCACAACAAATTCAACAATATAAGTGCTCACTCAACCAAAAACAAAACTTCATGTCACAAAAGGCCTTGCAAGTATGTATTGTTTTGAGAAATGTAGAACTGACCTTGCCATTCCATAACAGAGACAGTCTAAAACATTCCCAGGACAAAACAGTCAATAGTGTCTGCTTTGCATGTCTAGGTCTCACCAATCATAGGTCACAACATCTATCTATCTTTCTCAAAACAGTCAAATAAAAAGTCCCATCAGCCATTTGTAAGCTAACAATTGCGGTAAGAGACTGGACTGATTAAACATGTCAATAACAAAGGTGTCTGTTGGGAGCCATGTTTAAAAAAAAAATGTCTGTCAATGGGCTTAGTCACATAACACAGTGTACTTAGGAAACCAAGAATCAAAAACTCACCAAGATTATCTGCTCCTCTGGGAATTATCACGTCAGCGCACTTTTTGGTCTACACAGGGTGAATAAATATGTTTAGCAATAAGATCTGAATCAGGCCTAGAGGGTTCAATACCATTCAAGAAGATGTCAGACAGGCAATCATTGGAAGCAAGGTGGTTTGATAAAGGATGCATTTTGGCAGTATGATAGCTAGGTACATACTGGCAGACAGAACTCCTCGAAGGCAGGCTTGACAAAGGTGATATATTGCGTTAGCACCTGCTCAAGGTCCCTTCCTCGCTCGCTGATGTCTCTAAGCACTGAGGAGAGAACACAGAACTGCAATGACGCTGTCAGTGTGATGTCACAGCAAATATTCGAATTAGTTGAGTAGACTTTTTCCCCATTAATGCACCAAAGACCTGTACTGTAGTCCTGTTGCTGTCAATTTACAATTCCCAAGTCACTTGTTTGACGTGTTAGACCCAGTGAAAAAGGTATTCCGTTTTACCTCTGCGTGAAAGGCGCGTGTCTGCGTCTGTGTCTACAAACAGTTTCATTTGGAACAGGTCCCTGATCTCCTGGGAGTAGAACATCAGGATGCCCTCGAACAGCACCACATCTGCTGGGTACACCGTCACCACCTCCTCCTTCCTGATACACAGAGGACAATGTTAATGAGATAGAAGCATGCGAGTGTTCAAACGGGGCAGCAGGTGTGTCTTGACCACTGACCTGGAATGTGTGACAAAGTCATACACTGGAATCTGCACTGTCTTGCCCTCCAAGATGTCCCATAGCGTTTTGATAATGAGCTCATTGTCAAATGCATCTGAGGTAGAGAGAGAGAAAAGTAACCATGGTGTTTGCCTGTCTGTTTGTGCCGTTGCTAGCGTCAGGCAAAAGGATCTAGACCAAGTTCCAACAAGGAAATGACCAGAGGTGTAAAACGTATAGAGTAGAAGTACTTGGCTGTGTTCACCAGTTTTGAGAAGTTCCTAAATGACCAGGTAAACAGAGGTCATAACTAACCAGTGACCTTAATTGATAATTTGCACTGTCCTTTATTTTTTAAATTGTTCACTGGTTAGTATTGACTTATCTCCCTTTACCTGGTTACTTAGATCTAAATTAGATACTTTCCTAAAGTGGTGAACACAGCCAAACCCAGTTGAGTACTTTTATTTTGTAACTTTTACACCTCTGGAAATGACATTCTGCTATCGGGATAACAGGTATTTTCCTGCATATAACTTAATGTCGACCGCCTTTAAAAAATCTCGCACATCATCTGTGTCGGCATTGTAAAACATAATTTTGCGCTCATACGCTAAACAGCCTGCCAGCGTTGTACTGCAGAGAACGTGACGGAAGCAGGAAACCTTTTACACATTGGCGGTGTTGCCAGATGACTAGGTTTCCCCCCCGATTGGGCTATTTTTACAGGGATTGGGCGGGTTGATTTACAAATAGGGTTGTATGATTACACAGTTTACTGTCAAGGAACTGGCAACTTTGCATACAGGACCTTACCGGTCCTGACGCCGCGGAGATGTGTAACGTGGAAAAGACAAGTGGAACCTAGTTTTCTTTTACACCCACGCATGTCAAATTTTTTAAATAGAACGTAATAACGCATAAACTACATACAATCCGCATAAAACTTCATAACGTTTTAGATTACTTCTAATAGAATCACAGATTTTTTTCAGTAGAGTTCGCGAGACAGACGATGACTGGTGAAAAGATTATTACATCAGAGTATATAGGCTACTGTCCCAAACAAAATGTTATATGCAATATAGAATAAAAGTATACAATTAACATATTTAAGTCACTAACAATACAAATATAAGAACGTGAAGACGCTTGATGAGCGCGAGCAGCATAGCCAAGTACATAGCCTAAAGCTGAAGAAATCGAGAGAGGGGGATAAATGATATCAAGGCAAGGGTGGAGGGAAAAGAAAGAAAGAAAGCTGTAATGTACTGGCCTACAGCTCTGATGCGTTTTTAATGCATGTCAAAGTAACAAGAACATAGTATAACTACAAAATAGACAACAATAATACAGACTGTGATTAATTATCAAGTTTGATGAGTGTTTCCATATTTTTATGTAATTCCTAGACCTTCTAATAAGCATAGCATTGATGCCCGGTAGAGCGTGGGGTAGCGGTGGTTGGGGTACCACCTTTGACAAATTTTCAGCCAGGAAAACCCCTAGATAAACCCTTTCAGAGACAGGCTACTTTGCTAAACTCTATTGCTGATTATCTACTAAAAGGAACAAACTTTCAATACAGCAGCCTTTGTATCATTGGCAATTTGCAGCCCAAAGGCAGGACATACTATATACATAATCATTTAGTTCTCCCCTGAAATAATATGTATTCTAAGAACTAGGGGAACACCCCAAGAAAAGTATCCACGCAACCACTTCTCTTAAATGAGAGAGCATTAGGAAATCAGATACATTTTTTACACAGTAAAATAAAGGAATAAGGCTACATGTGTTAGTTACCACATACCATTTAGAGTTTAACACACTGAATGGAAATGTATTTACCAGTAAGTACATGCTAAATACCTGGGTGGTCAAAGTTAAACTGTCCCTTCTGTGCCTTGGCCTTCTGATCTGGTGTGAGGACCCTATAAAAGCTGTCTTGGCTGAGAATGGCCACCTGGCGATGGTGATGGTCAATCTTGTTCTGGCCAAGCAGCTCCATGATCTTACTGCAGACAGATGACTGGCCAGGGCAAGGGGAAGAAGGAGACCATTAATTTCTGTCTAATCAGGTTATCTGAAGTGTAACTAAAAGATGTAACAGCAGAGTTCCTCACTGAGATTTGGAGATGAGAGCATGCCAATAATAAATAAGTGTCAACAGATACAGTAAAATGTCAGTCTATCACACATATGGACCAAGTAGAGAAAAATAAAAAAACAACATAGGCAGTAGCTCTCATTGGTCTTTTCTCAAATGTTGAGAATAGTGAACCATTATCTTTCTCCTTGTTCATTCACAGAACATTTCTGACTCAGAGGGCCTCAGAGGGTAGTCATTTTGTTTGCCAGTAGCTGACTAAATCATTGAATGTCTGTTGACAAATTGCAAAAAGGAAGTGAGTGTGTTTTACATTGGAAATATAATAAAATACAAATATCGAAACTCCGGTAGGAACTAACACATCCCTAATGATTTCACGGTAATGCCTAAAAAAACAGTTCTCTATTGCATCAAAGGAGTCACTACAGAAAGAAGTCACCATAGAAAGCACTATGACAAGATCTGTAATGTTCACCTCACATTATAAGAACACAGCTGTGTGGAAACATGGACGAACTTACTTTAAAATTACTCAAAAAATGTTAAACAGAGTTCAAAACAATCATGTCATGGAAAATGGTAAGAGACTGTATTAAAACACTGCAGACAGGGTGTCTGTCTGTCAATAGCAAGGCCCTATTCTTAGAAGGCTGCACCTAGATGTACCACCAGCCGTCAGCAATTATAATCTATCTGTGTACAGGACGACCAGAGATCAGAAAAACAGCCGACTGTTAACAAGGTGAACATGTTACCAGAAGTGAACATGTATTGTAACAAAAACTAAATGTATGCTACAAAATCTATGAAAGAGTCACAGGCCAACGATATTCCAGTAATGCAGCATAAGGCTTTTACATGAGAGAATGCACTTGAAATATTTTGGGCTTTTTAACTTGTGACAATTCTATCTATTTTATGTTTTGGACAAAACAAAAGCAGGCTTAATGTCCACTTTTATCAAGATATTCTCCAATATCCAATTGCAATGCTGGTTACCAGTCCAGGGATAACAAACACAATGTTACTAATAATCTGTAAACTGGGCCTGGACCTAGAGACTCCATTGATACACAGGTAAGTTCCCCAACACTGCCAGGGCTAGCCGTAGCCTTTGTAAGTTGTATTAGTCATGAACAGGATATACAGGGCATAGACCATTAAATCAAATGCTTACAGAATGGTAACAGTGACAATATAACACAAGTACTGTACTCCCTATATTTACACGTGTATCTGGTGGGGACGGGGGACGTTTGAATTGTTCAGTAGTAAATATTGACTAGTAATAAATTATATAAGTTAGCTTTGTAGCATGAGTTATGAAAGTGTAAGTCATTCTTGATCATGCATTGAGCTATTTAACAACTTGGAGAAAAAAGTTGTCTCTGTTTCTGTTGATATGGGATCTCATATTGCCTGACCAAGGGTAGGTGGATAGCTGAGGTGAGTAGTGTCCTTGGAAATGCTGCAGGGCTTTGTCAGGCAATATTTGGGACAAATGTCCAGAATGAGTGGACGCTCATAAGGCCTTGAGGCCGTGTGCAAAACAGTTCCCACACCAGGCCGTATTCCAGCCAGCCAGGATAAACTCAATGGTGCAGAGGCAGCATTTGAAAAGGGCCATGGGTGGAATGCAAAACATCTTCAGTTGCCGTAGAGAATAAAGCATCCGTTACCCCCTAATGATGCCCTAACTGATTTAGTCAAAGAATTGTCTGTGAATACAGAGGAATTTAAAAGTGCTGACAGGCTCAACTGTTGCTCTTTTGATGTGTATTGTGGCATATTCCTTCCACTGCTTACTTAAGTAAACAATCTAGTTTTTGTTCTGCTGACATTGAGGGAGAGGTTGTCCTGGCGTCACAAAGCCATCCCAATGCAAGTTTGCTTACATTATCCCTGATGGCTGTGTCGCTATTTTGTTTATCAGGCAAAATCGATGGAGTAGCCCCCGAACCTTGCAGCAAAAATATTGTGTCTTTTTTTCCCTATAATGTGGAGGTAAATGTAATTTGAACAATAACTCCATGTAATCCAACACATTCTTCCTTAAATTACAATGTTATGATATGAGTGAGAATGACAAAATGAACCAGTAGAGGTATACAGACATGACTACAACAAGTTGAGAAAGCTGGCAAAACTAACATTCATCCCTGAATCCACCAACACAAACAATGCAAATAAATATTACACATCGATACTCCAAGACAGCACTTAATCAAATTCAAATAGGGTAATTATTTCTTATGATTTGCATTAATATGTACAGTATCTACAATAGGTCACAAAGCAAAAAAGTGTTTAAGAGACAAACGATAGGCACATTTGAGCTTTCGAGGTTTCTGGGAGCCCTGACAGAATCCTGTTGTTTCACATCTCTTTCATACCCTTACTAACAGTGACATGCAGAAATTGCTAATGATTACAAAAGACAGCCCAGATCCCTTACCCAAGGGTGAGTCCAATCGGCACATATAGTCCGCCTCCTCTCTTGCCAAAGCTGACTAAACATTCCCCTGGCCTGCCTCACTCCAAAATTCTATTGTGTCCAAAAAAAGCTCAACTGCAGTTTACCCTGCAATACTATACACCGATCAGCCATAACATTATGTCCAATGACAGGTGATGTGAATAACACTGATGATCTCCTTTATCATGCCACCTGTCAGTGGGGGGATATAATAGGCAGCAGGTGAACATCCACTCCTCAAAGTTGATGTGTTAGAAGCAGGAAAAATGGGCAAGCGTAAGGGTCTGAGCGACTTTGACAAGGACCAAAACTGGGCCAGAGCATTCCCAAAACTGCAGCCCTTGTGGTGTGTTCCTGGTGTGCAGTGGTCAGTAACTATCAAAAGTGGTCCATGGAAAGAAAAGCGGTGAACAGACGACAGGGTCATGGGTAACCAAGACACATTGATGCACTTGGGGAGTGAAGGCTGGCCTGAGTGGTCCGATCCAATGGACAAGCTACTGTAGCTCAAATACCTCAAAAGAATTATGCTGGTATTGAGAGAACGGTGTCAGAACACACAGTGCATTGCAGTTTGTTGCTTATGGGACTGCATAGCCACAGATCTGTCAGGGTGCCCATGCTGACCAGTCTGCCGAAAGCACCTACAATGGGCATGTTTACATCAGAACTGGACCACGGAGCAATGGAAGAAGATGGCCTGATCTGATGAATCACGTTTCCTTTTACATCACGTGGTTGGCTGGGTACGTGTGCATTGCTTACCTGGAGAACACATGGCACCAAGATGCACAATGGGAAGGAGGCAAGCCAGCGGAGGCAGTGTGATGCTTTGGGCAGTGTTCTGCTGGGAAGCCTTGGGTCATGTGCTAGACCAACATGTCCGGCCCCACCTCACAACTTACAGGACTTAAAGGATCTGCTGCTAACGACTTGGTGCCAGATACCACAGCACCCTTTCAAGGTCACTGCTGTTTTGGGGGAAAATGTGTGACCTACACAATATAAGGCAGGTGGTCACAATGTTATGGCTGATAAGGTCAATTGACAACTGAGCTACGTGTTGTTCTGTTATGGTGGTTATAACAATTCACACTTAGAAAAATACTAAATGAATTGGCCTGGACCGCTCACTGGCTGTTAAATAAACATGCTGGGAAATAATAGTACAATCGTACCTGATTTATAGCCATCCTACTGAGGTCACTCAAACTGGAGATAATTGTGCTGCCTGGATTGGATATTTATTTTTCTATTAGTCCATTCAAACAGCATTGCAGAACATCCAGTGACCCCTCACCAATGTTTTGTAGAGACACTGAAAATGCTTTAGGCCATAATAGTATATTTTTACCCAACAGAATATATTATAGTGTGCAAAAGAATAGCCTTTAGGAATAACTATTACAGATTATTGCGGAATGGTCTAATTGTTAAGAAAAATTATGAGGAGCACTTTTCTAGCTATAGCCACATGGAAAAAAACAGCACTGTAACACAGGCCAAGGCTCACCTCCCAGCAAGTTAGGAGTTAAGATGTGACCCATTATAGTGTGCCGCTGACCCCATTCTAGTGTAGACTACAGGGCGGATAAGCACTGTTTTCCTGTTCACCGGGTGCAATCAGCTGGTCCTGTTGGTGTATTAGCAAGTCAATATTTACAATAACAATTGCTTGGATTGATGGCCTGCGATAATTGAGCTGTTTGAATAATATTGCCTAATACATGTGTATGTCCACCACTGTCAAAATTGTCGAAGGCAACGGCTATGTCAATCGCTAGAATAATAAACGGTACGATTTCCGATTGATTCCCTAACCATAAAAATCAACGAGCTTCGACTTCAAAAAAAACAAAATAATATTGTAGATACATTGTTACTTGGCTTGATTGTTACATGGTAGGGCGAGATTGACCGGCATTCAGCATTCCATCAGATGGACTGAGCTGCAGCGCCGGTGCTAGACAGCTGTTATGTCTTCAAACAAAAGGTGCCTACTAGGCTATATTTTAGCTAGGCATAGCTATAGCAAAGAACATTGTAAGCTATAACCAATAGCTATGACAAACAAGTAAATGACAAGGACCATATTTATTTGGTAAAGCATTGCTTTTTGACTGCTGTCATGAATGCCATTTCTGAATTTAAGACGAGTCAAGTGGATTCATCTTGAAATTCTTGATTAATTGTAAACATTTTAAACTGTATACACTTACTGGGACTACTGGTGGCACACAAAGAAATAAATTGACCTTTATTTAAAAGCCATGAGTGGGTTCGAGTTTTTTGCCAAACAATAGCCTACAGTCGACAAACACTTTAAACGGTTAACATTTGTTCCAGAAATGTTTTAAGATCCACCTTAGCTTTGATTGAACAACTGTGACGTCCCTTCGTTATGAGCCACGAGGTCAATGCGTTCTTCCTTTCAAACCACGTTGACAACTGTTATTAGGCCTAATGTGATTTTTTTTAATGAATATATTGAATTTAAAAAATCTTATTGCCAACCTTGCCGCTGGCAGTCCCTCCGGCTACCCCGATGAGAAAAGGTTGCCGGGTTACATTCTCATTTTCCGCTTGACTGTCCAGCCTCGTCTCGCTGTCGCCTGCCATGCTTGCTATAATCGCATATACTGTAGGCGCGCAGAGGTGTGTTTGCTCCGACTGCGCGCTCCTCCTCTCCAGTTAAGTTTGGATGCTCTGAGTATGCGTAGAAATCAATCCAGTTGAGTAGTCTACTTGTGTGTACATTTTATAAAAATAGTTGTATTATCAGGCTATTACAGCTTCTCTGTTTTAGGTTTGAATTTGCTTTGCGGTACTCTTTGTATGTGGGGATATAAAATACTGTCTTGAAAACCCTGCATGAAATGCTAAGCTATTTACTGGATACCAATAAATGATCAGACTAGGTATGAATGAGGTATTCTGGATTGATTTGTTTGTAATAGTGCTGACCTGAGTGCTTGTGAGTCTTAGAGAGTGTACGGAAGAAAGAGAGAACGAGTTTATCAACAAAGGATATGTACTTATCGCCGAAAGCATGTTTTAGAACACAAAACGAAGAACCATCCATGTACACCAATTGTCACTCACGAATCCCCTGTAGGGGGCGATGTAAACCTTGGTTTAGATTGTTTCATTCCATAGCCGGAAACTATAGCCGGAAGTTGCTCCCGGACCAGTGAAATTAATGTCTGACGTGTTCTTGTAAACGTTATAATTTGCGCATGCGCTACATAGTCATATTCTGCTTTTAAATATAGCCGAGGTCTGCTGACCAATAACTGCCTCAATCAGTGTTATTGCGACGTGTTTGTGATAAGACCTGCAAAAATGACAACCATGTTTGCAGACACTATTCTAATTGTGTTCATCTCTGTTTGTACAGCCCTTTTAGCCGAGGGTAAGTAGCGTTAGCTTGTTTAGTTACAAATACTAGCTTGCGCAGCTCTCGACGAACCAATGCATATAGAGCAAGGGTATTCAAATGTGGCCCTCGAAGCCAGATCTACTCGTGTTTTCTTTCATGGCAAGTAAAACCCCTTGACCAGGGACTTATTTAGACCGGTGTCCCCGTTGAGTGAAATTAATGATGCGGTTGAACAGAACCAGGAAGCTCTGCACCTCGTAGGGAAAGATTTGAATACCCCTGCCATACAACTGAATATAACATGTCATTGTAGTTGGAAGTAGTGCTATCCAATGTAATGTTAGCCAGTTTAAAGATTGGTGTATTTGATTTTGATAATGCAGTGACGTAACTGTTAGAAGATTACGTGATGTCTGTCTGTGCGAAAGTAAGCAACCATGGTAGTGTAAAAATATAAATCATTTGTAGAGAGAATAGATGTAGAGGGAGGTTGAAGCTTGAAGAAAGAGGGGGCAGACTTCGTTTCATTATGTGTCTCTGGATTTGCGTTGTCTCACACATTTTCCAAAGTACATTTTCCAAAGGTTTCCAAACATTTCCCTCTTCCTGTCTGGTTTTAGTTGAATTACTTAAACAACTTTTCCCATACTTGGTTGGGTTATAATGCCCAATAATGTGAGCTTGGAGGATTCAAGACTACACCAAAACCCAGGAGTTGAAATACCCACTTTTTGCATAGATCATATTGGTTTATTCTGGTATCTTCAAATAGTAGAATTGATGGCTAAGTTTGGTACGCCTAGTTGGACATTGCAGTTAGTATTTGTGTCAAGCAATAAGTTTGGACAACTGAGCATGTAAAAAATGTAACAATTGATGCTTACTGTTTGTGCACCATTGATACTAATGGAATATTGTTGTTACTTATTCTTTGTAACTTGTTACATTAGCCTTTGTTTCATCGACAGATGACCTGTCAAACATGCATGACTTCCTATTCACTAAAATGTTGATCTACTGAACACTTTTTATTTGCCCAACCTGTTGTCAATCCTAAGGCATTACATGGGTGCTGGTGTATCGTACTGCTAAGTACAAGAGTTTGAAGGCTGAGGTTGAAAAGCAAAGCAAGAAATGTGAGTTTTCCAAAAAATATGCATTTTAATATCACATTCATGACTGTAGAAGAAGTTCAATTCCAAGACCGCTTTGCAATGCATTGCACTGTATTCATATTTTCTTTGCCATTATTTCAGTGGAGAAGAAAAAGGAAACCATCACAGAATCAGCAGGACGCCAACAAAAGAAAAAGATTGGTAGGACATCTTAGTCATGTTTACAGTATTTTCACTATTTGGAAAGAACTTCCCTGGAACCTAGCTTTCATATCCTAATAACTTTCAAGACTATTACAGTAAGATTATGACTGGTGGTGTCTAAAACAATGCATTTACAATGTCCTCAATTTTAGAGAGACAAGAGGAGAAACTGAAGAACAACAACAGAGATCTATCCATGGTAAGAGAGAATTGTTTTTTGTGCATATCAAACAAAAGCCATATGAATAATTTGCTGAGCTTCATTGATGAGGTGACCACGTTTCATCTGACTAAGTTTCATCTCACTTGTTACAGGTGCGAATGAAGTCTATGTTCGCCATTGGATTCTGTTTTACAGCATTGATGGGAATGTTCAATTCCATGTGAGTGTACAGACCATGACTAATGCCTTCAAGTTAGTCTAGTGCCAACAGTGGCTTGCCTAATGTTGAGAGAATTCTCAGTGGGAAAATTATTTTATTTAGAAATATACTTTCCCCATTAATAAGGCTACCTCATTTTATGTAATGTCATGAAAATTCTAAGAAATGTGTGGAGTACAATGAGGACTGCCCGTTATGGGGAAAAATGTTTTATTGGCCAGAAAAGTTGTGAAAGAGGAGTGTTTTTTTTCTGAAAGAGCAGTGAGTGGGATTTGAACCCATGCTGGAATGGCAGGAAGAGGCTTAGATAAGTGGACCTCCATAATCCATCCATTTTACCATGTAGAAAGTCACTACAAACCAATCAGCACAACATGTAATATGTAGAATCTTAAGACAAATGCATTTATGATCAGATTAGTCACAATCTGATTCTATCAGGAGTTGCTGTGAAGGAAGGAAAAGTTGGCCCTTCTGTTTGTGAATTCTGGTGGAACAAAAACATTTGTATTAAATGCACTATTTCATGCCACTGTTTTCTGGAATATGACATTGTTCCTTGTCCTCCCTAAAAGACAACAGTTACAAATAATCAGTTTTGTATATTCAATATTACTATAAAGAGTTATAGTACTGCCGACATATGGTACTAAAGGGTGTTCTCATATCACACTTTTTTGTTTCAGCTTTGATGGAAGAGTTGTGGCCAAGCTGCCATTTGTCCCGTTATCCTACATTCAGGGCTTGTCTCATCGCAACCTTTTGGGCGAGGACTTCACTGACTGCTCCTTCATCTTCCTGTACATTCTTTGCACCATGTCCATCAGACAGGTAACCACCTCGAAAGATTGTTTGTCTTAATGCCTTACCAGTCATTTAATTGTAAAATGCTGAGACTGAGTAGAAAACTGAAATCTGAGTGAGGATTGTGGGTAAGAACTTGGTTTTCATGGCTCCACGTGGTCCAGTGGTCACTGCCTTCCAGTGCCGCTGGCATCACTGAGGTCTGGTTTGTGAATCCCTGTCATGACAGGCCAACAACACCCGGTAGTCCAGCACAGGGTGGTGCAGTTGGGCTCAGCCCTGCCCAGGTCAGACAAGGATACCCCTTCAAATGGCTTGTTTCCATGTTTGAGTACCCCTCACTTTCTGTGGATTTGTTGCAATGAGTTAAGGGATTAATTGTACATTCGAAATTGGTAGAAGGCACAATAGGGGTAAAGCATAGGGAAAACATGTATATGATACTTAACAACTTTGCAGAACTTGGACTTCTCATTCATATTTGAGTTACTGTCCACTTGCTATTTAAATATTGTTACCATCCACAGAACATCCAGAAGATGCTGGGTCTTGCCCCTTCCAGAGCTGCTACCAAGCAGGCTGGAGGATTTTTGGGACCCCCTCCCCAGGCAGCTAAATTCTCTTAAGAACCAAGGACATGGGTGGACACTACACTGATCTTTATCTACCAAGTGACCGGCTGACCACAAGAGAGCTCAGCCCACTCCTCTGTACAGAGAATGACACAACGATGGACTCATGAATGTTTTGAATACCATCTGCAGCTACCGTGTCTTTATTTCACTACCTGTATCCACTGCTCCATTGAAGATCCTACTGTACCTGATTAGACTTTAATTCATGTTCTTGTTTATTTAAGTTATAGATTTTTTTTGTGCAAAAAATAAAAGTAACTTTCATTCAGTGGCAATGATTAAGACATTATATCGACTCTGCCAATGGGAGATTGCTTTTGAACAAACAGGCAGTACATTGAAAAACACTTTGTGCAATCTTGGAATGAAGGACAGTCCCATCACTATGCCACATCTAAGGATATTAGCGTAGTCTTATACATTTTAGTACCTCCCAAGTCAATTTGTAGAACCCACTAAACTACTGTGATTGGCCCTGGAAACCAATGGGTTGGGCCAGAACCAAAACACATGTGTGCACAAGGTCCTGTGTAGGTTAGTTGGTAAGCATCGGGTTGTGGGTTTCCACAGATGGCTAGTACGTAAATGTGTGCACTCAGTCCAGTGTATTGCTCTAAATTAGCCCCTCTGATCTTTAAAAAAATGGTTTTTATCAATTGCCGTTCTGTTACAAGAAACCAGGAAATTGTTACAGGTAAATAGACTTACGTTTCTTATTAAGTTTACCGCCACCACAAATAGCGTCTATGAACTGTATGGTGTTTGCCACTGGCTGTTTTAACAGTGTATTAACCAGTAATGGGCTTTACCAGTCAATTACATTGATACAATAACTATAAATAAAGGTGACGATAAATAACTTTCAAAATCAAGTGAAGAGATGAGAGAATCGTGGAACGTACCGGAAATAGTCACAATACTGTATGAATGTAAAGAGTTTTATTGCGGCCCACAAATAAAACAAATACATGTTGCTTTAAATAGATTCGAAATTTGGCCTTCCACGTGAAAATGACACTGTCTATAACCACAACAACGACATTATACACGTTTTAGCAGTCGCTAGACACCATGAGCATTGTGTTAAACCGGGCTTGTTTCTTATAAAATGTATCTACATCATAGCGTCTATGAACTGTACAGCTTTTGCCAATGTCCGATTTAACAGCTTACTAGTATCAACTATCGTCCTAGGAATATTCTTAAAACTTGAGCAATCTCTAGCGAGACTTGAAGGTGAACTTTTCCATGCCAGAATAAGTTGCAATATAACCGCATACAGTTTTAGTTAATGCTTACTATAACGTAACTACTGTATGTTGTAGCCATCAAACGTGTTTGTCTATCCTGACCCAAAAAGCATGCACAGATGCATCCTAAAATCCACCAGAAACAGTCGCAATATAACCCTAAAATGTTTTATTTCAGCCTTACTATAATGCAGATACTGAAAGTTTCAGCCATCGAAGTTTTCGTCTATAGGGAATAATTCATAATGCGTAGGCTACTTCGCTCTGCTAGTGAAGTCATCTGTATATAGTTAACAGGTACACATCGCTAACCACTGCGCTATTTTGAGTGGGTGAGTCGCACTTAGCCGGTTCTGCTTTTCTATTTAGTGGTAAGAGAAGACTGCTAACATTTTGTACAACACTTCATTTTGACACCAAAAATAATTACAGACTAACATAAAACCATCATTGACTATAAAGGCTATTCAGGCAATGTGGGGGAAGTTTCTCTTCCATGGGAACTGAACACTTTCCATGCTCCCTTTGAGAACATCGTCCCTGGCATGGACACTCAAATGGACCAGGACAGCTGCCCTTTACAAATGACCAGGACCGTTGTTTGTAAAGCCCTAAAAAGGATTAACACCCGCAAAGCTCCTGGACCAGACAATGTCCCAGGCCGTGTTCTCAAGGTCTGTGCAGACCAACTGGCTGATGTATTTACTGATATCTTCAACCTATCACTATGTCAGTCAGTGGTCCCCACCTACATCAAAAACTCCATAATTGTTCCTGGGCCAAAAAAGCAAAAAGTCCTGCATTAATGACTACCGCCCTGTAGAACTCACAATAATCCTCATGAAGTGCTTTGAGCGGCTAGTTAAAACTCACATCACAGACTCCATGACTGTAACACTTGACAAGATGCCGTTTTTCTACAGCGGGGGTGTTCAAACTGGACCGCGGAGGGCAGAGTGTCTGCAGGTTTTCGCCCTCACCTTGTATTTGTTTGACTTATTAGATTACTTATTGGTTTGTTTCTACCCTCACCTGGTTGTTTAGGTGTGAACTGGGAACGAATTTATAGGAAAAAACTAAAACCTGCAGACACTCTGCCCTTCGTGGAATTTTTTGGACACCCCTGGCCTACAGGCATAACAGATCCACAGAGGATGCCATTGCTCTGACCCTCCACTCCGCACTCTCATTTGGACAAGAGCAACACATCTGTGAGAATGCTGTTCATTGATTACAGCTCAGCCTTCAACACCTTTGTGCCCCACAAGCTGGCGGTGAAGCTCAGGGATCTGGGTCTCAACACTTCTATGTGCAGATTGATCCTGAACGTCCTGACGGGCAGACCCCAGGTGGTACAGATGGGAAGCACCACCTCCTCTTCACTGGCTTTCAGTACTGGCTCCTCCCAGGGCAGTGTGCTGAGCTTGTTCCTGTACTCTCTCTTCACCCACAACTGCCTGGCAACCCATGTCTCCAACACCATCGTTTAGTTTGCTGATGAGACCACCATCATAGGCCTGATCTCTGACAATGACGAGTCAGCCTATAGAGACAAGGTAAGGTAAGGTAAGGAAAACAACCTCCAGCTCAATATCGGCAAAAGGAAGGAGATTATTGTTGATCACAGGAAGCAGTGGTGGGGAGACCACGCCCCTATACACATTAATAGGTCTGCAGTATAGAGAGTTCACAACATCCGGTTTCTTGGTGTCAACATCAGCGATGACTTGACCTGGTCTCATCACTGTAACAACTTGGTGATGGGGGCCAGGAAACGGCTCTTCTTCCTATGGAGATTTGCCATGGATTCCAGGATACTCACCAACTTCTACAGGTGCATTATTGAGAGGTGCACTGTTTCTTTCCTCAGGCTGTAAGGCTGCTCAATTCAGGAACACCTTCCATCTATAGTCCCATGCACACCTGTCACTTTATTTCATGCTCATCTGCCAATTATATAATGCACACCTGTCATTTTTCTATTGCACTATGATTGTATAGTTTTTATTATTCATGGGTGTTTTTTCTATAGTGTTATTATTGATGGTTTGTGTTATCGTCCTATTTTTATATTATAATTATAGTTACTTTTTAACTTTTAACTGCACTTTCAGGAGTAGGAAAACCAAGCATTTCATTGCCCTAACATATTATCGTAAATGACAAATAAACCTTTTGAGCTTTGAACTTTCAAGTCTCCACATTGCCTGTCATTCCTTAACCCTTCATTTCCTTCTTTGAGCCTGTTGGTTGTAGCTCTGCTTGTGTGTTTTGGGTCATTGTCTTGTTGCAAGATCCATGTTTGATTTAGCTTCAGCTTTTAGACAGATGGCCTCACATTCTCCTTAGGAATTCTTTAGTGGTTAGGGTTAGGGTTGGTTGGAGATACTTCTGTTCAAAGGCAGCTTGGTTTTTGACAAGCATGGTATCTGGCATTGCGGCATAACAAATACACCTTTGACAAATTGTTCCAGTAGGTTTGGTCTGTACCCAGTTGTTGGCTGGCAAGGTCAGTGATATATATATTTTTTTAAAGGAGAGGCTTTTGGAGCCTCCCATGTAGACAATGTTTGGCCAGTCTCTTTCTGGTAGTTGACTCAACTCAATGATTATGGTAAGAGAGGCCTGTAGATCCTTTGATGTTACTTTGTGGTTCTTAGAGACATTTTAATTATTTGTCAATGATCTCAGATATTTGAATATATAAAAAAGACACCTTTCCAGGGGGTTTACTTTTTCACATGACTCTAAATCTGTAATGTCAGTCTGTAATCACTCAGTTGTTCAGACATATACAGTACAACCTCATTTTGTTAATTAAATTATTGGAAAACATTTCTAGCATTTCTCTTTGACTTTGAAAATGTGTAGTAGTAGGTTGAGTGTATCTGTAGAAAGAAATCCCCTTTGTAAGGGTTTTAGAACTAATATACAATTAACAAAATAGTAAATGAAACATTTCATTGTATGGAGTTAGAGTTCATTTAATAAGTCAAACAATGTCAATAACAAGTCATTAGAACAAATACATTTTAGTTTGCACATAAAGATATTAAGGCATTGGTAATATGCTTATTCAGCCTGCATTCAGCATATATATGCACATTGAAGAAGAGCTTATAACTGAAGTGGTTTGTGTGTTAAAGGAATATAGTATATTTATCTTTTATTTCAGCTTATTAAACATGGGAACAACCCTTTATATTTTGTATTTATAATTTTTATTTTTGTTTAGTATAGCAGTCAAACCTGACGACCGTGCCAGGGCTGTCTGCATGTTAGTTTATACCTCAGGGAAAAGCAGTAGTGACCTGAGAGGAGATTTGCAAGACAGCTGTATTTCGAAAAGTCTGGTTTCACCACTGAGGTATAAAATAACGTATTTCCCAGGGCCTCAGAAAGAAAGGTCTGGCTTCCGGCCCAGATGCACACTCTTAACTGCACCTGAAATGTTCCTTCAGTACAGGGGTTTAACTGACACATAGTCTAGAAACTAAATTCTCATAGGCATCAATTCTGGTAGTTGTACTTGTGAGATGCTTCACTCCAGTGTTATAAGCAGAAGAGAGTGGCCATGCCCCAATTTGAAAAAATAAAGGCAACCTTCAGAGTTTGATGGCCCTAGACTGTCCCTAGACCACCAGAAGGCCCTAGCTGTAGAGTTACTTGCACCCCACAGGAAGAGGAAGTGTAGTGGGCGAGCAGTGGGAGGCCAATTGCCAGTCTTGTAGACCATAGATGACGACAATGTTAAGCTTGAATGACTTTGATAGCATAGAATGTTAAGAGGACATTGTTTTCTTGGATAATCCATGTCCCCTACAGGGTCAAAAAGACAAGGTCAGGATAGGCCTTGATGGATTAGATGTTAGATTAGGGTTGTGTGGTCAGGAAACGTTGCCAGTGACAAACTAGGTTGTGTGGTCAGAAACATATGACACAAGGGTTGGTGCAGTTGGGATTGGAGTAGGGAACTGGTTAGAAAACACAAACACATAATATAAAGACAGTCTTGCTTTTAGGTGATTAAAAATCTCCTTGACAACACTACCCTTGATTGGATGGCAAAGGCTATAGTACTCACAAAAACACATTCACTTACTGAACAAGCGCATATTGTAGGAGTACACGACAGCAAAAAGGTGAATACATTCTAAAAAATGCCAATACTGTAGGAACTTGCTAGCTGGTGCTTGGCTCTGCCCATCTCTGATTCACTACTATCCTATTATCCTATTGAAAGAGTGTTGGTGTTTCTATGTTGGGTTAGTTTTAAAACTCTTACGCCCAACTGTGCAGAACATTCTAAATCTGTTTTTTCATTGTCTTTTATCAAAGAGAGTTTAGAACTTGGTCATCATCAAATGAAAACACTTATTTTCAATGTAAGACTTATGTTCCAAGTTGTTATAATGCTTCTGCGTTCACGAGTACATAGGTGACATCCTGGCAAAGATACTTTATGTATAGGGAGGCCCCTGAATTGTGTTGTGCTTAAGTTACAGCCGTGCAGTTAGCAGTGCCGTTGGGAAAATAGAGTTTGAATCCTTCTTGCTGATTAGCCCAGGGGTTCCAAACAAAGTGATGCAAGTGCCCAGCTCTGTCCAGATTTGGAGGGTTGGGCATTTTTGTCAGCCTATGCTGTGCATATTCATGAAGTTAGCATGACGTCTCACTCACAACTAAATTAGGGCAGTTAAGTCAACATATTCACTAAAATATTGAAATAGCAAGCTGTATACAACTATCTAAACAGAGGAATAGGTGGAATTCACTTTGTTCATGTGGAATCTGATGGAATAGAAAAGCGTTATCCTAGAAAATTACGATGCGCATCCTAGAAATTAGGATGCGCTTTTGTAAGCTTTCAAAATAATTGAATTCCTCTGTCATGGATATGCTGATCTTGCAATGCAAAAATTCTAGAGTGCTTTTTAAATATAAAATGCTTATCAACAACCCCATCTAGTGCCCATTACAAAGCCTAGCATTAAGTGTTCTAGGTTGCATTAAACATACAGCATATTGCACAATTCTTTATTATTTATACACTGTAATGCAGTAAAGAGGGGGTCCATTCATCTTTTTTTTTCATAGTTACGACCAGAGAAATGTTACTGTTCATTTGGCAGTACACGTATTGTACTAAACATAATGATCCATATTTTGTGTGTCAATTAAAGGGGTCCATAAGTTATAACATGTGAATACTGGGTGGTGAATAAGGTTAATCTTATAAGAGTTTATGAGTGAGCATCAACTATAGATATAAAGCAGGAGATCAATGGCACTTCAGATATACAGTGTACTTGTTAGGGTTGAATGGACACCCTCTTAACTAAAGCACAATATACAATGAATTGTGTACAACATGAAAAATAATAAAAGTAATAAAAGTAATTTTTGTATTGTAAATAACAAACAATATAGTGATAATTGAGCACCCAATGGGATTTTGCTGAGTTGCTCCGGGATTTTTTACTTCCATCATTTGTAAAACCAAAATTTTTGTATATATAAAATGAATAGAAGCTTGCACAATGATTCCCTACATTCACAGCTTGTTTTCCTGCTTGTACACATTTCATACTTGTACACATTTCACTGATTTCACTACCAGAAATGTGAGTCAAATTTGTGAAATATCTACAATTTGAGCAATCAGCAATAACGGCTTATTGTTTGTTTGAGAAAAGTTATTAGTGTGTTTAAGGACCAATCAAAGCGATTTCTATTTGACAACATAATCCAGTGTGTAGCTTTCTTGTGCACCCATAACACTGCACTATTACTGATGTCATATTGTAGAAAGTTGTTTATGCTATAATGCAAAACTTCTAGATCATGCCAATTATAATATTAATTTACAAGATGGGTGGCACTGTTCTTCTTAATGATTCCAAAAATCTGTGATCCGGAAATACTTATTTATTCTTGCCTTTTAAATGTTTCATACAGTGACTTGTATTGTGGCCAATGATGTGGGCTGAGCGAAGGGCTATCAACAATTGCAATTACATAGAGCCCCAACATTTTCCAGCATATTTTCACTCTACACACTGTCCTGAGTTTTTGCTAGGATACATCCACTGTAGTGTGCTGAATAGTTTTTGCACTATGAGGTAATATATATCCATGTAAAATGTATTACAGTGATAAGCATGGGAGGCTAAGGAATGTGTGGAAAATATATTCTTGCTGAATATAGGGCACAGTGCAACACCAAAACCAATTTTATTTGATTAGTATACACTATTCTGAGTACTTCCTAGAATAAATGTACTGCAGTGTGTAGAATATGTTTGATGCTATGAGGCAATATGTATTTCATATACAGTCATTTGCATTGTAGCCAGTGGTATGGGCAGATTAAAAACCCAGCAACGTTACATAGTGCCCCATGATTTGACACCATATTTTGACTCTTCACTCTCCTGAGTATTTTCTAGGATGCATTCACTGTGGCCTGCAGAACAGGCTTTTCACTATGAGGGGATATTTTTTCATACACAGTAATTCATATTTGCTGCTGTGGAACATGTATTAAAACCCACATTTCATAGAAATGTCAATACAATAAAAACAAATATCATTTATTGTCAATGTTAAGATAGTTTCATAAATCAGGAATACAGTTGTTACTTTTCTCTTAATTCAACAGCCACCTTTAATCTGAAATGTTCCCAGTCTCCGTGACCCGGAAGTGTTTTTTTATGTCGCTCACAAGACGCAAGTTACAGCAGTAATGTTAAACGGTCTTAAACGATCAAACGTTTCGTATCGTTTTTGTGACCGGGGCGTTGAAGGGAAGAGGTTGTATTTGCAGATTGATACCAGTATCAGTAAGTGGGGAAATGTTTATAAATATAGCTGCCTGACAGTTTGTTACGATAGTGCATTTTGTTGATTCAAATTCTTACAAACTGTAGTTGTGACACTGGGCGAGAATGCAGCAAATAAAATATACTTGGAACAGATTCTCTGTTTTCATTCCTATAACTTGTAACGTAAGGAAGGTGAGTTGACTAAAGACAATTACGATAAATGCTACATCGCTAATAATGCTAAAGGACGCGTTTTCAAAGTTGAATGAGATCAAGAATCGAGAGCATTCTGCACTGAGATGTTAATTATTCCAGCATGCATGAATGATTGAGGTGAAATGGAATTGCGTGTCAGTTTCTTTGATTGCATTTGTGCATTATGTATCTGTTATTGCTGGATATTTTGCAGACAGCAACCCAACTATATTCTATATTTGTGTAGTCATACAGTAAAAATATCTTTATAACAAACGGGTTGCAGACGGTCTTTGTCTGACAGTTTTTACGCTTCTTTGCTTTGATTTCTTAGAAAATTTGTTTTACTAGGCACGGTTAAGACTTTGTTTGGGAATCAATTTCATTAAGACTTTCCCCTAGTTTTAACAAATACATTCTATTCTTATTGTTCCCGACAGAAATTGGGAGGATACATACTCGTGACATCAGGCTGGCCCGATTTTGAAATATGATCGGTTAAGGATATTGTTACTGTAAAACCATTTAGGTTTTACAATAACACATGTTGCCAACACTGTCAAGATTCAACATATCAAATAATATGTTATCAAAGAGTGGCGCTATAATTGGCAGATCTTTATATATGTGAATAAAAATAAATTTGTCTCACTAACCCACGTAGTATCTCAAACATCACAGGTAGAATTGTACTAAACTTAATTGAATTATGCACGTTTACTGTTGCCTTGTTTTTAGTATGGCATATTTGCTAAGGACAAATACAGTAGGCCAAGCCTATTAATGTAGTTTTAGAGCAGTAAGAAAGACTGTGTGTCAGTGCATGGTTTTCCACCAATGGCCGGGAAGGAAGTGAGCTGAGAGTCAGAAGTTTTATAATTATATAAACATGAAGCAGCAGGAGGATGAGGCCTGGGGAAGTGCTGGGCAGGATATGCACCAGACACAAGGTCAGAGAATGCAGTATACTCCATTTCCTTTTTTTGGTCTTATTTACTGTTGAAAGTACTGAAATTGGGTTTCAACCTGATCATGGTGTGATCATGATTAAGATGTAAATATCCATCTGTAGCATCTGTCTCTTTTGCACTTTTAGGTACACATGGCAGCGGTAGGTAAAAATGACTTTGCAGTTCTCAACACGGGGCGGAAAATGCCTCTTCTTGGTCTGGGAACATGGAAGAGCGAACCTGGGAAGGTAGGTGTCTCACGTGATCAAATATTTCTCCTGACAGACCTGTTGTGTTGTATCAAAATGTGTTTCCTGTTTAGATCTTTGCAAGCAGAAGTTATTTGAATGAGTCCTTTATTTCAGGTGAAACAGGCAGTAATATGGGCTTTGGAGGCGGGCTACCGCCATATAGACTGTGCTGCCATCTATGGAAACGAGGTGGAGATCGGAGAAGCTCTGCAGAAGATGCTTGGCACTGACAAAGTAAGCCCACGCCAAGGAACATGAGTCCTTTTCGATTTTTGTTAAAAACTCATCACACATGTTATGCCATGGCAGAGCTAGGATAATTGTGTGGGCTGCCAATGAAGTTAAGGAATTATTGTGCTCTGCACAGGAAGCCCTTTATTTTCAGTAAATTTAAACTATGGTGTTTGTAAATTTTTTGTACCTACCCAAAGGTGTTTGGGAATTAGTGGAAAAAAATGTCTTGACCTTGCCGGGAGTCAAATCTAGAATCTTGTGATTCGTAGTCAGATGTTATATACATTGTGACTTTAGCCCACTAATGTGCCCCTGTGAGGTGTGTATGTTCTTGTTTGAGTGAGTATCTTTGTTTGCGTCCATTTCTCAATTCAGGCCCTGCGGCGAGAGGATGTGTTTATCACTTCTAAACTGTGGAACACACATCATCACCCGGAGGATGTGGAGCCCGCTCTGCTTAAAACACTGAAGGAGCTTAGACTGGAGTACCTGGACCTCTACCTTATCCACTGGCCCTATGCCTTCCAGTGAGTAGTTGGCACAAATTGGTTGTACAAATGCCCAGCCTGAAACCCAAAAGAGCAAGCAACAACAAGGAAAAACTCCCTAGTAGGATTGGAACCCAGAATCCAGATCAGCTGCACTAACAGGTGTACAAGGACAAGGCGGGCAGTGAAAGCAGGAATCATAGTCTATCATAGGATCTGGAGAGGCATATTAACGGTCCATTCTCTAGAGTTGTTTTTTGTTTATTACTGTTTGTGCTGTTTTAACTTTTGTACATGCTTCCCTGTCACGCATACAGTCTAGCACTTTTGGAAATTTGTTATTTACTGGACACGCTTTTTTCAATTTACCAGAGCACTTGCTGTGACTCCTTTGTCCTACCTTTGTTTACAAACACACTCACAGAGAAAGATGAGGCACATGTGCCGGTATCCTATGTAGATCTCAGACAAGATATTGCGATTCACCTTTACCAAGCATTTTACTTGTGAATGTCCAGTCCCTGGACAATAAAATGGACAAAGTACACGCTCGCTTTAACTTCCCGTCGGACATTGGGAACTGATGCGTGTTGGTGTTTTCTGAGACTTGGCTAGACCCTGTGGTGACTACCTCGGCCATCACCCTTGCTGGTTTTTCCATCTACCGGCAGGACAGAACTTCAGAATCCGGTAAACGTGGAGGCGGAGAGGTCTGCATTACGGTTAACCCACGGTTTGGATGTTGCAGTGCTTTCAACACACTGTTCACCAGATCTGACATCAACCCATGTACATCACTAGGGCCAGGTGGCATTCCAGGCCGTGACCTCAGGTGGTGTGCTACCCAACGAGCTGAGGTTTTCACCTCTCTATTCAACCTCTCCCTGAATCAGTCAGACCACCGTTGTCCCTGTACTAGCGAACCCAACCATCACCTGCCTGAATGACTAACACCCTGTAGCACTGACCTCTATCATCATCAAGTGTTTTGAGCAGCTTGTCGGAACCCACATCTGCTTCACCCTTCCTGACACCTTGTACCCCCTTCAATTTGCATACCGCCCCAACAGATCTACGGACTGACGGCACACACAGGAGATGAGACCCACCTGGAAAAGGGTAACGTGAGGATGCTGTTTGTGGGCTACAGCTCAGCATTCAATGCTACTGTGCCTGTCAATCTCAGGACCTTGGGATGTAACACCTCCCTCTGCTACTGGATCCCGGACTTCCTGACTAGCAGACCCCAGGTGGTGAGAAGGGTCAACCTCACCACATCTGTACTGACGCTGAGCATCGGAGCCCCTGAGGGCTGCATACTCAGTCCCATCCTGTACTCCCAGTTCATGCACGACTGCGTGGCCACACACACACCTCTGACATCAAGTTTACGGCGATACCACAATCATGGGTCTCATCTCCGACAACGATGAGGTTGCTTGAAGAGAGGAGGTAAGTGGCTATATGGTGCCAGGACGACAACCTCTCTCTCAACATATGCAAGACTAAGAACATTTTTGTGGCTTCAGGAAGCAGTGGGGCGGTGGGGCGTGGGGGGGGTGAAGCCCCCATACACGTCCATGGAGCTGATGTGGAGGGAGTCTCTCGACTTCCAAGTTCATCAATGTGTTCATCAAAGATGACCTCACCTGGTCCAGGCATGCAGACTCAGCAGTAAAAAGTGCCCAAAAACGCCTATACATCCTAAGGAGACTCAACGTTTGGCATGTCTGCAAAACCTCTCAACAACTCCTACATGTGCACCATTGAGAGCATCCTCTCAGGCTGCATTACTGCCTGGTACAGAAGCTGCCCCGCTGCTGATTGGAAGGACCTCCAGAGGGTGGTTAAGTCTGCAGAGCGTGTCATCGGCTGCCATCTCCCTTCCATGCAAAGCATCTACGATAAGCGATGTCTTAGGAAAGCGCGGAACACCCAGACTATATGGTCTGTTCACACTGCTGCCATCTAATTGATGTTACCAGAACATCAGGGCACGGACTTCGATACTCCTGAACATTTATTCCCCCTGGCCATAAGGGTTCTCAACCAGCAACATGAATATTTTCTTTTCTTTTTACCTTTCCCACAGAAAAGGTAACATACCTTTCCCCAAGTCAGAGGACGGCACCCTGCTGTATGACAACATCGACTACAAGCTGACTTGGGCTGCCATGGAGAAACTGGTTGGTAAGGGCCTGGTCAGGGCTATTGGACTCTCCAACTTCAACAGCAGACAGGTTGACGACGTGCTCTCCGTAGCCAACATCAAACCCACTGTCCTTCAGGTATGGGAGAGTTATGGGGCTTGTGCTGACTTCATGCTTTTGAGTGCCAATAGTTTTGGAGGGAAATGTGACAAAATATTATTGATATTGTGGTTTGTGTTTGACATTTGGAAACATTAAAAGTGTACAGACCTACGTGTGATCTCGTACTGGTCCATGTTTCCAACGTCACAAACGGGCCATAATGTTATTGCCTTTCTCATTTGACTCAGTTCTAGTTTGCTTTGTCCTCATTTTATTCAGGGTTATTTTTGCCCAGCTTGGGGTGGGGGGGGTTCGATTTCTCTGAACCTGTTCCTCTGAATTTGGACACAGGCTGCAATATATAGCCTTCCCTAAAAACGACATGGGAATTGGGGGCATTTTCCCTAGGAATGGATATTGGGAATCTAAACGCTGTCCAGGTGGTTTTGAGTTCCAATGCAGCTGTTTGTTGACCAGGATTAAATCAATTCTGGTGGAGGTGTGGGTGACAAGTGTGTAATGTGGTACAGCTCGGTTCTGTGTGCACTATGAACACATACATAAATGACAAATAATTGTTTTGTACTGTTTGCTGATATTAAGAGACGTTTTTGTTTGTGAAACGGGTGGGTTGGACAGGGCAGTCTTGTCATGTCCTGCTCTAGCTACTAGTTAGGTTTGACACCTGCATACTTGATTATTTATGTTAGGAAAAGTTTTTTTAGCATGTTTGTAGTGTGTACTAGCTTTGTCTTTTTTGTTGCGTTAAGACTTTTCACTGAAGTTCTGACATAAGAGGCAGATTGCTTCAGGAAAAATGGGTCCTGATCATTAAGCCCAATTTATTAGTAAATCCAGATTTTCCAGGACTTTGGCACCTCATTCCCCTGTAATGGCTGAAAAAGAACAGGAGCTTTAAGGGAGAAGGGGACAGGGGCAACAGATCTTAGAGCTATCAGTGTTCTCAAAATTGGAGTGCTGTAGGCAGCTGATAGGACGTTTGTCTTGCATGGATTTTAGTGTTCCTGAATGTTGTTGTTTTTAGGTCAGAACCACAGGCAGCCGTTTTGTGTTTATAAGGCCGTGTTGGAACATGGAATATATTGTTATATGTATTAAATGTATGACTCTGATGTGTTGTATTTCCGGCCCCCAGAAAGATTAGGTGCAGTCTAGTTAACAGGGATCCCAATAAATGCTAAGTAAATACTGGATCTCTGACCATTAACATTTGTAGCAGGGGTTAACATTTTAGAGGGGTTGGTATAATATGGACGAATCATCATTATTCACGATTAATTATCTGGATTATCTGTAACTTTAGTCTTCACAGAAGGGTTCAGAAACATTTTATTCTTACTTACTGCACTCTAACTTATTTACCTGTAATTATTATCTGGCAAAATATCACTTTTTTTTAAAGGCTTACTAGATAAAATATCTTTACATTTAAGATGAAAGGGTTCCTGAATAGTGCTCATTGCTTTTCAGTTTAGCTGAATCATTACGACAAGGGTTCTAATCCTGGGATGTACACAGAGCCCAGGTTTCCCACAGAAGATGGTGTTAATAGTCTCAGATACCACCTGGGATTGGATAGGTTTGCCTTGTGTTATCACATACTGGCATCACCCCAGCCAGCTTAACTGTAGTTGTTGGACAGAGAATGTGTATATTTTCTGACACATACTACCTGGTTGATCGAGCTGTGTGGTAAGAGTAGAACGGCATGGCAAGGTTTGCGTCAGAGCCCATCTCCATCTTTGACTGTCCTGAGTCCATTGACAGTTGTTGTGATGTGAATTGGGCCTTTATTGGGAATTGGGCCTTTTGTGAATTGGAAATCAAAAGAAAAAGGGGGAAAATAGGGTACATTTGTGAGTAAAGTTGAAAATGTGCACTTCAATCTCTTTATCATTTTAACAATTAAGTGCAGAGCTAAAACAACAAGAAAAGTGTCACTGTCCAAATACTCCTGAACCTCACTGTTTATTTTTTTCAGGTGGAAAGCCATCCATACTTGGCTCAGGTAGAGTTGCTTAAACACTGTCGTGACAGGGGACTGGTCATGACAGCGTACAGCCCACTAGGTTCACCGGACCGAGCATGGAAACATCCTGATGAGCCTATCCTCCTGGATGAACCGGCCATAAAAACCCTGGCTACGAAGTACAATAAGTCCCCAGCACAAATCATAATTAGGTGAGTAATAGTCAATCATGTTCTAACCTAGCACACTTGAGTGTAGTTCATTTACAATAATCATACCTTTGTATGCATTTGTCAGATGACTATAATAAAGTTTGATTTAAATATTGAACCGCTTTGAAGGTAGTCTTATTTACCTAACATTATTGTTAACATGGATGCATCTAAAATTAAGTCTGGTGAGAGCGATGCAAAACAATTGGCAATAAAAATAATGATTTTGCCACACTGATTGTGGTTTTTTTGGGGTAGGGCACATGAAAAAGAAACCTCATAGAGTAGGTTTTTCAGAACTCACTTCACTAGCATAAGAGGATCAAATTCACTGCTGGTTTTGGCACATACACAGATCAAATTCACTGCTGGTTTTGCCACATACACAGATCAGATTCACTGCTGGTGTTGGCACATACACAGATCAAAGACACTGCTGGTGTTGGCACATACACAGATCAAAGACACTGCTGGTGTTGGCACATACACAGATCAACGACAATGCTGGTGTTGGCACATACACAGATCAAAGACACTGCTGGTGTTGGCACATACACAGATCAAAGACACTGCTGGTTTTGGCACATACACAGATCAAAGACACTGCTGGTGTTGGCACATACACAGATCAAAGACACTGCTGGTGTTGGCACATACACAGATCAAAGACACTGCTGGTGTTGGCACATACACAGATCAAAGACACTGCTGTAATTTAGCTTAAGCTCTTTACATGTTCTAATCATTTTAAAGATGCTCAACACTACTGTACCTAGTTTAATATGAGCTAAGTCAGGAGTTGACATGACTAATGTCATACCCGGCCTGCTGCCTGCCATACATTATTAGTTTTAATATAGAGCGATTAGTGTGCATGTAAGAATACCCGCTGATATTCTGCATGTAATGACATTGTGTCTCATTACTAGATGGCAGACACAGAGAGGAGTGGTGACAATCCCTAAAAGTGTGACAGAGTCTAGGATCATGGAGAATATTCAGGTTGGTGTTTAGTATTTTCGTTTTGCAGTTATTATGTAATTACTGTATTATATTGTTTGTTGACATTCTATAATGTAAATTGCTGTTTAATATTGCTAGAAACTGAAACACTTCTACCGTGATGCTATTCCTACCCATCATGAAACTGCAGATGTCCGATGATGTAAAAATCTAATAATGATTTCAGTATTGAGTGGATTTTTATTTAAATGTCTGTATCCTTAGGTGTTTGACTTTACCCTTGACGCAGAAGAGATGATGTGTATAACAGCGTTGAACAGAAGCTGGCGCTACATTGTGCCAACCATCACAGTGAGTGGCATTAGCTCTCCCTCTAGTGGTACCCTGTATTTGTACTGGATAATGGATGTGAGTCCAGATTATGTAATTAAATATAATTGTCAGCTCAAAATGTGTGGCAGAGAGTTACATTGCTGAGGTTCGTGAGTGTAAGTAATGAAAATATTGTGTGTCTATTGCTGTCTGACCTCCTATGCTCCCAGTGGGCTAGTGGCGCAATGGATAACGCGTCTGACTACGGATCAGAAGATTCTAGGTTCGACTCCTGGCTAGCTCGTGATGTTTTTGGTCTTTTTGTTGCAGGTTGATGGGAAGCCTGTACCCAGAGATGCAGGACATCCATACTACCCCTTCAGTGAACCTTACTAAGAAACACCCCTCACTGCTGCCTGCTATTGTGCCTTGGGAAACCCCTCCCTTCCACAGCCCTCTGAAAGGCTGTGTCCCAATTCAATAAATTGCTTTCTTTTTGTCATCCTAGAGTGATAACTCATGTGAATTTACTTTTTTAGTGGAAAGAAAGTTTTGACAAAAACCAGCTCCTGTCAATAAGTTGTCATGATGGGATGAAAAGGGTGATTTTAGTTTGATTTATCACAGCATTGGGACATGGCATCTGTTATTTGTAATAAATCTTTTTTGTTACTGGCTTTGTGAGTGATTTGTTATTTGACAGATTGGTACAGTAATTGAAATGCATGTTCACAGTTCTGACTAGCAAATACCATATAAAACACTAATCACATTTAGTCAAACACTAAAATGATCGTTTTAAACATGAAATGTGAATGGAAATTTATTGGAATAAATAATTGTACACAATTTTTTCTAGTGTATCAAATATCAACCTCTCAACATTGTACAGTGCAGAACAAAACATGTATACTACAGCAACCATACGTCAGTTAATAATTGTGCCTCCGCGATTCCTCTTACTAGTGATAGTAACATCCGATTAACAGACATTTTAAAACTGCAATTCCCTGAAGAAAAAACACCGAGCTAGCCAGGAGTCGAACCTAGAATCTTCTGATCCGTAGTCAGACGCGTTATCCATTGCGCCACTAGCCCGTTGCACAATTAGTTTGAATACCTCCTTTTTGTTTAGAGAATATGTAGGTTAAGCATTTACATGAATCATGTTGATATATTTATCAGTTGAAAAATATATTGGCTACATTTGTAATCATTTAAACGACCCTTTCGCATTATTCAGCGGTTGTTTTACGAATATATCACCAAACACAGTTAAACCAATATCTTTACGTGTATCTGTGGTGGGTTTAACTCCGGGACGTACGTTACTTTCCCTTTAACTGTATTCTCCCGCGTTTTGCTAGCTAAGTTGAAAGTTCAGCGGAAGTGTACACGGTGTCAGTATTTAAACGCGCCAACAAAAGAATAGTGAAAGAACAGGCGCTTGTTAAACCTGACATTTTCTTGGGGGAAATCTGTAGTCCTGGCTACGTTTTATTGTTCACACAGCTAGTAAGTTTTCTCAGCCACGTAATATGCCAGAGGAAACAGAGGCAGCTTCAAACTCAGGAAGGTGAGACATTTTCTATTGCATTTCTAAGTGTCTCTGCTTGGTAATCCCTGTATTCGTGTTGACATTGTTAGAGCTTTGCTTGCTACCTAAACTAGCTAGTTCGCTTTAATGGTGTGTGTGTGTGTGTGTGTATATATAGTCACCAATGTCTTCGTGTATGGTGCACTGCTGGCTAGTTAACGGCCACAGTCCGGACATCTATCCGAAATGTGTTAGTCCTCGTTAACTAGCTATGCATTAACCATTAAAATGCAGTACTTTTCTTGTGTAAGAAAATAACTGGAAAGACAAGGATTTTTAATGCACTGTACAGTAGGTTAATAATTGATCTCGTTAATTAGCTTTACATTTCCTAATGCCAACTAGCAATATATTAAGTTGAATGTATTTTGTTTCCCGATTAGTACTTAACCCTTAACTGCCTATGTATAACGCCTCCATTTAACTACCGACCTCGAATTGTACTTTTAACTTAGCTCCGTTGACCTTAACCACGGTTGGCTCGATCTATTAACTACTGTACAGTGACTGAACTAGCCAACATGGGTCCGAATTTAACTAATCGGTTAATGTAACTAGCTAGAAATGCACGAACAGAACTTGACGCTACATCTACTTAGCGAGGTACCAGTGCTGAAAGACATGCTTGCTGGCATGACAGGCTCTCTAAGTTTGTCATCGAACATTTTCCGACAAGTTCCGAGTATAGTTATTGCCCAGACGTGTTTCCTATATCTATCTCGTTTTCTTCGAGCACTAACCTTAACTGGAAATGCTGCAACTTCCAATAAGTATAACTTGCATTTTAAAATAGGGTTGCTGTGGTCACTACCATGCTGAGGATGTTGAGGGCATACTATTGACTGTAAAGTTGGGGTTGTGTTGGTCGATGGAACTTTCACCCCTTTTTGCATATGGAAATGGTTAATCTGGAAGGGTTTCATGACCATAGACCGTTGACTATATATTAAGTAGGCCATGTTTTAGTTTAATATTGTACCACCGTTTCAGTATGGACGACAAACCTGGCTCATCAAGTGCTGTTGCAGCAGACAGGTGAGAGACAGCAATTTTAGTTTACATTAATGCTGACGTGTTTGTCTATCAGTTTTCACTAAACATACTGAGTCCTGTAGTTTTGTGTGGCATAACATGTGTACCTGTCCTTTGTGTCTCAGCTCTGTGGACGTGATGGTGGAGGCAAAGAAGCTAATTGGTGCGGGGAACAGACACCTGGTAATGGGTGACGTGGTTTCTGCAGTCAACGTGTTCCAGGAGGCTTGTGGCATGCTGTGAGTAGACAAGTTCCTTGGATTGACTGGGTTTCTAATTATGACGATCCTTAGGAATTTCTTGTGGATTTGTGATGTTGAAAGGAGCATGTGATTTAATTACTGCTTGACTGGACCTCAGCCTTAACTTGTTTTGTCAATTAGGGCTTGGTTAAGTTCATGGTAGCAGCTATATTAAAGCTGTTTCCCGACACCAACATTTATTACAGGTACAATTCACTGCCCTAGAGCTCAATTATTATTCTTGGTTTTGGCACTCCATACAGATCTCTGCAAAACATTGTTACCATTCTTATGGATGATGTTTGTAATGTCAATGTAAAAAATGTAAGTGCCTGGTGCTTTTGCAGTTCTTAAACAAGACTGAAAGGGGCCTAAGCCTATAACTCTATTATTCCCTTTTGATTGTCTTCAGTTTCAGCTATGCCTGTGAGTATTACTAGGGCCCAAATTTACTGGTCCAAGAGGCGCTGTGCTATTTGATCCTGTACCAGCGAAGCCTGGTCGGAGAACATAATGTGATGTCTTGTCCTGCAGTGCTGAACGATATGGCGACACGGCTGATGAATGTGGCGAGGCGTTCTTCCTCTGTGGGAAGTCTCTGCTGGAGCTGGCCAGGTAGCGGCTTTATTCCTTGTCTACCTGTGTTCAGTTTGCAACAAAGTGGAATTATTTGGGTGTGTCTACATATCCAGTGAGTGACTAGATCTCTTCAGTTGGTGACATGTATACATGAGCTTTAGATGTGAGACTCAAACCCAAGATGCTGTTGCCAACTGTTGGATGATGTTCACTTGTGATTGTCAGGATGGAGAACACTGTCCTGGGGAATGCTCTGGAGGGAGTCCCAGAGGAGTCCTCTGAGGAGGGAGCAGAGGGGGAGAAGCCAGACAGCTCCAAGTTTGAGAGTGCTGACAACCTGGACGGTGAGTAGTTGCCCAACTGAACCTGACAACCAGTCTGTTTTGGCTGTTATGATGTTCCTTGTATGATTTACTTGGGTTTAAGTGAAAACAACCCACATTTCATTGGCAGAACTTTAACAATCAAATGACATGCCTCAATGGGCAAGGTGTTGCCCTCTAATGGACCAGTTGTATTGGGGGAAATGTGTTTCTTCTGATCAGTATTAAAGAAAGTCAAGTTTATTCAATGTCATGGATGGAGAAAGGTGTGGTTTTAGCATGTGAAAGGCAAACAATTTGACCTTCCATACCTACTGTATCTCTGATAGAGAAAACAAGGGATGAGCTTCGCATGCAAGTTTATGATGCGATGGCAGAAGAGAAAACAAATGGGGAGGATGGTAAAGTTGAGCCGAAGGAAGAAGGGCAGAGTGACCCTAAAGCATTGGCAGAAGATGAGATGGAAACTGAAACAAAGGAAGAGTGTGCTGCTAAGTCTCCTATCAAGTGCAGGCAAGATGAAGGATCTGTTCCTCCGGGGAAGGAGAGTAGTATGACCTCTCCTGAGGTGCTGGTTGTGGCCGCGGAGGGGCCCGGGGCGAAGGCCGCGGAGGGGCCCGGGGCGAAGGCCGCGGAGGGGCCCGGGGCGAAGGCCGCGGAGGGGCCCGGGGCGAAGGCCGCGGAGGGGC